>JANTNU010000002.1:35356454-35368508 GCA_024752395.1 Erythroxylum havanense
CCTCATTCCCTTAATGTGGAAAGGTTAAGTTGTGCCTTATTTAGGTGTAAGGCAAATAGAGCCTCTTCCATATCCTTGGCATCAATAGATTTTATTAGATAGTCAACTATCAACTACTTATGACGTTATCTACTCCTTGATTATACATTTTAGTATGTTAATAGAGAAAGTAGCTTCAATGTTGTTTCCAACTATTCTACCAAAGAAGTTGAGAGCTTCTCTATATAATTCCTCCTTGTCAGTCAATAAGTTACCATTCTTAGCCTTGAAGTGGTATATCTTGCTGATATTTTTGTTTCCATTAGTTATCTGTAGAAGAATTGTGAATTTTTATCTCCATCTATGAACCATAAGATCCTTGATCATTGTTTTTAAAAAGGAAAGATTGATTTTATCCATTTGATTGGAATAGAGTAGTGCTTGTTTCTACCCTTCTTACAAAAACATATTATGAGGAGAGTTATAGAGGCAACCTTGGACGTTACCTATCTTATCTTTAGCCTCTTTAACAACCTTCTAAGTATTAGAGTATCTCTTGTTGTTAAGGATTTTTATTTTTTTCTTAACCCCTTACACCTTTCTCTTACATGTGAAGATTTTGATTCCACTTACAAAAGTGTTAAGACATTTGGAAACAACTTCATCAAACCCTTCCACTTCAATCAAGTAGCTTTTGAAGTAGAATGGATAGCTCCTCTTCTATTGAATGAATATATTTTGCACTAGAATAGTTGTATGGTCCGATAAGAAATGATTATTGAATACTGTTGTGTTCTCTAGAAAAGCATCTAATCAATATTCAATAACAATAGCTCTATCTAGTTTTTTTTTTCTTATGAACCAATTGCCTTTTTTATTTGTTATCCTAAGCGTATAAGTGGCCCTCAATTCTCAAACCAATGACCAACAAGCAACTAGTGCATTCTTTAACTTCATCGATCTGATTCCTGAAGCCCATATTCCTTTTAGCGTTTATTGAGTAGAGACAATAATTAAAGTCCCCTAAAATCATCCATAGTTCATTCATGTTGCCCCAATCTCCTTGAGCTTATTCCACTAGTAACTATCTGAAAATTGTAAATGAAAGCATAAAAAAAGTAATATAGAACCTTACATCATAATATTTCATTTTAATATGGAGATATATCAATTGTTTCCCTACAAAGTAAGGTGTAGCGTCCACTTTGCTAGAGTCAAAAGCCATTAGTATCCTTCCACTATAATTTGTCTCCTTAAAAGGCTCAATTTCTTTCATTTTGTTCTCTTTGATTTTGTTTTCCAAAAGACCTATTGGAAATGGTTTTATATCCTAAATACACTCAAATATCATTTATTATTTATTGGGGCTATTGAGTTCATGGTGCAGATTAGACAACATGATATTTCTTAGTACATATTGACAACATAACATAACCATAGTTATTATGTCTACCTTTTTAATAAATAATTAATTTATATTTCAAAGATTAATTTTTAAATTTTTTGTTTATTATTTTGTATAAAAATTGTGTACTTGGAATTAAAGAATAAAGAAAATACCACCTAATTATATTCATATATACTTATAAATTAGTTTAAGATCCTAAAATTAATTTTTTATGTAGAACCATAAATAAGTTTCTCATTCTATTTTTTTCTCTATTTAAGTGTACTATTGCTTGATTTTTTAAAAACATATTCAATTTATTGACCTTTTAGATTCACATATTTTTAATAATTATTCGTAATACAATTTACAGAAATGTTGAATATAATTTCTTTTGAGATTTTAGATCGATTTTTATTAATTTATTGTCATCTTTCATAAAAGATTTTGTATAGTAATTGACAATGACTTGATCTTTTGATCATGTGGAATAAAATTTATATCAAAATAACGTCTAAAACTATAGAAATACTGTAATGGAGAATATAAAGATAACAGAGGACGTCGTTTAGAAAACATTAAGATCCCAACGTCAATTAGAATGAAAAGAAGGGCGACACTTAAGTTTAACATCTCGTGTTTCTTACTATCTACCGCAGCTTAAGAACTATCAAAACAAGAAGGCGCATGTAGAATGGGCTCAAAGCGAGAGTGGTCTGCATACTTTTCCACTTTGTCTGCAGTTTTACCTTTCCGGTTCGTCCGAACCACCGCATTAAGATTATTCCATCATGTACTGGCCATTTAATCCGCTCACCCACTTAGCTAATGCTATGATGTTAAAAGCTGAACATTTTAGACGGTAAACAAGTTTCCTATAGTTTTATATTATCAAACAACAGTAGTGCCCATATAACCTTTCTATATCTGACAGTTTCTGATAGAATGATACTGATATCTTACCTACAGTTTAGGTTAAAAAGAGAAAAGTATGCAGTGGTTAATGCTTGAGATATGATATTGCTCGGGACGGTAAACAAGTTTCCTATAGTTTTATATTATCAAAAAAGAGTAGTGTCCATATCACCTTTCTATATCTGACGGTTTATACTGATATCTGACCTACAGCTTAGGGTAAAAAGAGAAAAGTATACAATGGTTAATGCTTGAGATATGATATTGTTTGGGACGGTAAACAAGTTTCGTATAGTTTTATATTATAAAACAAGAGTAGTGCCCATGTCTGACTTTTTCTGATGATGGAATGATACTGATATCTGACCTACAGCTTAGGGTAAAAAGAGAAAAGGATGCAATGGTTAACGATTGAGATATAATATTGCTTGGGACAATCATGATCAAGTTAATCCTTCTTAACTACTCATACTTATGGTGCTTTGATAAAATTCGAGGCTTGAATTTTGGGTGAGAAATCTGGGAATGGCTTTGCTATGATTCGTTTTCAAGTGATCAATACCCAACATCAACATTAATTATCACGTTATGCACGGATTGTGGTGATTAAATTGCTCCTCAGTTAACATGATGAGGTACCCGTAGAAGTTGTGCATAGATTCACATAACCATTGTTTCAAGGTGTCCACTTGTTGGGATTATCTAAAAGAAAGTGAATGGAACCATGCAAAAGAGGACATATTGTTGGTCTTATTTCTTTCCTTTTAAAGTCAAGTAATGTAGAATTTGGGAAGATAGATACATTTTATAATTAGAATTAAACATATTTCTATAATTCGGTATAATGTGAAGCAATGAACAAATCTTTAAAGATTATGATTTTGATGAATTCATTGAAAAACATTTTTCTTTATTCCAATGAAGGTAATAAATTTGCCAGCAAAAATTGAAGTGTTGGTATATTTGATCTAGACATTTAAATAGTTAATATAATAATAACAACAACTCAATAAAATTTTATGCAGTTTTATCTCTAGCTAATAGAGGGGTTATTTTAAAATGACCCACATAAAAAATAAAAAATATAAAAGATAATAATATAATAAAATAAATAAATACTTAATACATAAAATATAAAATATGTAATAGACTAAATAATACGATAAAATAGACAAGATAAAGAGTAAAAAAAGAGTAAATAAGTACACAAAAAAGAAAGAAAATAAGTCATTATAAAAAATATTTAGGCTAAGTAGGGAAATGTTTAAGCTAAATCATTAAGAGGTAAGTACTACATATTTAAATGTTTAGGCTAAACCATCATCATCATTACACCGAATCTGAAATCTCGCAATAAAGCGAGTTCTGAGGAGATCTGATAATGTACAGCCTTACTCCTACATGATAGAGAAGTTATTTTCGGTAGACCAATATGCATATGTGACAATAAAAGAATGATACAGGTTAAAGAGCAAATAAGTAAAACTGACATGCTAAATAATTATGTAAATAAAATTACAATAATACATAAATAAATAATAAATAAATAAAATATAACTAGATTTTTAGAAATAAAATACATTTTAAAACTAAAATATAACAAAATATATTATCTCTTTATCTGTACAAAAGTACCAATACCCAGATGATAAGAGCGTAATAAAGCATTAAAGAACTATAGGAAAACATCAATACCCTAATGATAAGAGAGCAAATAAAGCATCAAAGAACTCAACTTTGACTAAAAAAAATCTGAAATCCTAACATAATCAAACCCATAAAGCATTAAACACTAAATCAATCAAAGAAGCTAATATCAAAAGCAAAAAAAAAAAAAGAAAAAAGAAAAAATCATAAAGAACAGAAATTTTAGAAAGCCTAACAAAATCCCGAAAGCACCAAAGAATAAGAGACTGATTAATCAAGAACGAAGAGAATGAAGAGAGAGAGAGAGTGCCAAGAAAGAGGAAGAGTAACGTCTACATACCTCTTATTTAATCATAAAAAAGAACCTTCTGTTTACATACCTCGTTGAAGAAGAGGACATAACTTTCATGAGAAAAAGAGGCTAGAAGATTGGCAGAGATCCGGTGCTCCCTCCCTTCCCTCGACCTCGGGTTTCGGAAAGCAATATCCCTTGACCTTATTAACAGGAATTAAGACACTACAAGGTTGTAATATGTACAATTGTACACTTAAGTAAATACTGGTAAACATTTCTCTAAACAAAGTGACGCTAATAAAAATTTCATGTTCAGATCCTGGCTGCTCACCTGATTTGATTTTAATGGGCAAATAAAGAAACAAAATCAACTAAAGTCTACAATCTCCACCTAGATTGATTAACTGCACAGGAAGGAAGGGGTATGGAGGAAATTTTAGAGTTCTAATACGAGGAACTAAATCCCAAAAATCCAAAGCTAGTTTTTTGTCGATATCTCTAGGTTAATTAAAACAACTTAATTTTATGTAATAACATTTTACTGTCTGTTGGTTGTAATAAATTTAATTTTTTTGAATTCCTAACTAATGACTTTTAACATTTGAAAATGAAAAGAACTAACTGTAGAGTAGAGCATTACTACAAAAGAGTTACACAGGAATTCAAAGAAAGAACCGGGATGAATTCCAAAATGTGGGTCCTTGTAGCACCCACTTATCATAGGGTATACACCGGGATGCCCGTAGGTCATTCCGATACATATCTATGATAAGGGTGAACTATGAACAATCACTACTGTATCTCACATGGCATCAAGATCATAAAGCATCAATATGAAAATCACTAATTTTTGAAACCATAATTTTTCTTCATTATATTGCATCAAAAGAAGAAATTTACATAACTGACATATTTTCACTGTCTGTACATTACTCCAAAAGAAATCTACTACTAAAGCCTAACTAAGTCATCCCCAAAAAAAATCCAGCTGACCGACCTATGAGCCATAACTTCTCTTGTCAACACGATCTACACGGTAGGAAAAGCCCCTCTGGAGCTAGGAGTTTACTCTCTCGGTCCTGAAAAATAAGTTGCAATTTTGAATGAGTTTGCGAACTCAGTGAGGAACCATCATCGATGGTTCACCCAATTTATGCAATAGTCAAGCATAATACAGTCGTTTCATCATCACACATTCAGAAATACCACACGATTGTTCTTATCAACCAAAGAAGCCAAATCAGATGTACATGAAATGCGTATGTGACACTTTTCCAATTATTACGTTGTTGTGATCGAGCGCCTAAAACTATCCCAACTTGGGCGCATTAATCGTTGAGCCTGAGGCTCTGAAACACTGTGGGCTCGAGGCCCAAATACGTTGAGCTTTAAGCTCTCGGTGGCTACTTCGGTCACAACTGTCATTAACTGATCATGCATTCATGCGTGGAATGCATATGTTGCAATAAAGCAAAGCCAACATCATAATCAATCCCAAATTAACACATTCACACAAGTAGTTCACAATTAATTACATTAAAATCACATATGGCACTTCTATGTCATACTCTTCCAAAATATCGGACCTCCTGTCCGGAATCCAGTCATAAACAAACGCACAAGCCCACCATTCTTCTCCACAGTGTTATAATTGCAAAATAATAAACAAATAATAATTGAGGAACCTTCTAGGTTACTCACCAAATAGCTTTCGAGCTAATTCCGGGAAGTCTCGGCAACGTTCGTGGGATGACGTTCCAATTGTGCCTCTATAACATTCAAAATATTCACACATTACTAAATGCACAATCATAAATATTAAATAATGCACATGAAGCAATTTAGATGTGTACAATGCATGTTCATGACATTCTCGGTACTATTCTACAATTTTCCATCATAAACAAATTCCTATACAAAATTAGAAAACCATAGACACTAAAATGACTCAATTTGGACCTCTATAGGTCCAATTATAAATAAGACACGGATCGAAAAAATTATTACCCGGTCCCCTCACTTCGACCTAACTAATTCCCATAAATTTTAGCTCTAAAAATTCCCAATTTTATAAATAAATGAAATTAAATATTATACAAATCCGATGCCTCGAGAATTAGGTCAATCGGATGTCGGATGCAAAAGTTATGCGCAAAAGAAATAGCATTTAGAATTCAAACTAAATAATAATCAAATAAATAAAAATTAAAAAAAGTTAATTGAGATGGGTCTCGCCCTCGATCTCGCGAGGGTGATCTATCGCCCTCACGAGATGCGAGGTTCAGAAATCAATTTCTTTTTTTTTTCTTTTTTTAAACCTAATTTTCCAATTTCACTAATAACATTTTTTTCCTTCATTCATATACCACCTCTTCTTCCACATAACCTATATTTTCACAAAAATGTCAAAAAATCACAAATCATGTCTCATTGGAAAGAACTTGAAAAATACTACAAGTTTCATGAAGGGCAAAAAAATTAATTTCACCTCTAAAGGTATCAAAAATGCACTCAAAGACACTGCCTCGTCACACATTTACCATAACAGTGCAACACTTTTCCAAAAATCATAAATTTTCATCCCCTCTGCCAAAAATTCCAAATTTTATATCAATCAAAATAAAACTACAAATACTACAACTTTCATTAACAACTTGGAAGCCAATTCTATCTCTAACTAAATCAAATTCTCAAGAAAAGCTTCTACCTACCCAAATTATTCTCAACAATAACCCAATCTTCCAAATTTCATAACTCCACATCCCCTTGGAAAAAAATTTCCATACCATATAGAAATAAAAAGCTCAGACAATATACTAAAATTTTGAAGAAGGACATAAAACCAAATTCCATCTCTAATTAGGTCAAATCCTCCCATTAATGTGGTTGTCCTGTTAGAGTTTATGAAATCAACATTTAACCTAAGCCATAACAAAACTGTACAAATTTATATCTTACAATCCTTACATCCAAAATTCGCATATAATATCTCATTAGAAAGCTACAACAATCCTATACAACTTTTCAGAAGGTCACTTGAGCCAATTTCACCCTTAGCAGTCCAAAATTAACATCAGAACACAAAAAGCACAAAACCTATACACTTAGAGCCATTTGCACTCAAAACACATGTGGGCTGAATTACCACCTGAACATTAAAAAATCATAACTTTCAATGTACAAATAAAAAAAATCATACTTAATGGCTTTATAAAGCTAACACAAAAATATTCAACTTTCATGAAGACCAAATTAGCAAATTCAATCCAAATCAGCCTTAAAAAAATCATCAAAGTTTCAAGTCTCAAGGTTCGGATTACTGTTCATACAGCACCTACAACTCACTTTCCATGTCAAATTTAAAACCTTTAAAGCCATAATTGGACAAAACTTCCTTATATGAAATCTAGCCATATTTCTGAGGTTTAATTTAAGACAAAGCTCATCTCAATCGGACAACTAAGCTCATCTTAATCGGACAACTATATCAGAAGTTATGAGCAAAAATCTAAAACTTACACAAAGTAACATTTTCCAGATTTCATATCCAACTCAACTTGTTTCATTCCAACACCAATCCTACATCAATAAGCATCCACTTTAGTCTCTAATTCAGCCACAAGTTCATCTAGGCATTCATTTGAATAAATAATCAAGATTTGGTAGCACACAACGCACCATCTTCTTACTTGAATTTACCACTTATCTAACATTATTCAAACATCAAAACCAATCCAAAACCAATCCAAAACATGTTAATCATTCAACCTCATACATACCTACACTCATACCCAAACAAGTCAACCACAATCTTTATGAAATTAATGCACAATTAATCACAAGAAATGCTTCTAAATACCAACTAAAGAACACAAACATAAATTCTCACCTAAACAAACTCCAAGCTTTAATCTTCCAAGTTTTCACAATTCTCCTAACCTTTCATACCACTCACGACTATCATTTTCTTTGAGGCTTAGGTTAGTATTTTCTTTGTGAACAAGGTGGAGAAAGCATAAAACATAGGAGGAATTTTTTTGTAGTAAAGAAGAGTAGCAATTCTAGCTAAAACAAGCGGAGAACCAACGAAAATGGAAGGAGGAGGAACACCTACGGAAGAGAAAGGAGAAAACACTTTAAAATCACCTCTTACTCTTTCACACTTAGAATCTCATGGAAGCTTACAACCATTAGGTTATTTAAATAACCCTAAATTTAAGATTAAGTAGGCAAGTGACATGTGTCACTTGCCACTTGTCTTCTTCCTACACTCTCTTAAGGTTCTCTCCAATTTCAATTTAATTTCTACTCCAAATTCTAATGGCTCCAAATGCAAAATTCCTAAAATCAAAAGTCTAATTTTTCAGTGCTATTGGACAGTGATTTTCAGTGCCGAAAATCCAATTAGTTTGCTACTTGGCAATTTTTTCGGTCTAGACATTTTTCTCCAAAAATTTCAAAAAAATTCCTAAAAGTCCCTAAAAATGGAAAACACACATAAATCACTCCAATTCAATTTTTCAAACACAAATATCACATATTTCAAAAAAATTACATTTACACACATATGCCGGAAAATGTCATGAATGCATGTACAATCATATGCATGTGCGAAAAGTACCATTCATATTCATATAGAGGCTATATGATGCATGAACATGCCGAAGTATCTTTCCACTCGCCTAACTCGTCTCAAATGACCAAATTATCCTTCCCATCGGTGATAGGATGTTATAGTTCTGCCATAGCATATCATAAGGAAAGAGAACATGGATGGTAGAGTTAGTCTCAAAAGAAAACTTAAAGAAAAATTACTTACAGAAAAATGCTTAAAGAACCTATGAGAACGACAAGAATCTCTCTATGTGCGATCATTTATCTATATCTTAGTACACTAAAATTTTCTATTGAAGGCCACGTTCTTAGTAAGTTCTAACAGATCCAAATCATTCTTGATCACTTCCCTTCAATTCTTCTTAGGCATTCCTTTTATCTTCTTACATGTTTTAAGTACGATTTTCTTGCATTTTCTCATTAGAGCATCTAAGTGTCTCCTCTTAACATGTCAAAGGATGTAGAATAGTTAATGAAAAACCTAATTATTTTCCTAATCAAAACTACATTAATGTCATCTTCTTTAAAATGGTAGTACTCTTACTTGTATTTTTTAATTTAACGATGAAAAGGATTGTAAGTGCATGTAGCGTCCCCTTACCATAGGGTACGCAACGGGACGCCCGTAGGTCATTCCGATACATAACCCATATTAAGGGTGCACTACTAATCGATCATTTCTATATTCCACATGGCATCAATCAATTAAAACTGTAATATCAATTGACTAAATTTTAAAACCAAAGAACTTTTCATACATTCCTTAAAAACTATGAGTTCACAATTCTGTCATAATTACAATTGTACAAATCCAAAATGAACTACAATAATTCTTAACTAGGTCACCCCCAAAAGATCCCAGCTGACCGACCTGTGAGCCATAGGTTCTCGTGCCAATGCGCTCAACAAGACAAAATATCTGCTAACTGGAGCTAGGAGTCAACTACTACTGTCCTGAAAAATAATTGCAATGTTGGGTGAGTTTGCAAACTCAGCGAGAAACCATCATCGATGATTTACCCAACTCATGCATATACATACAATTTATATCATATCTTATACACACATTCAAAATAATCAATGCATTCAATTTCACATTTATAAAGCATTTCGCCTTTCAAACAATTCACATTTAATCATTTGTATATGCGATGCACATCTGCACTTTCTATTTTTATTACGTTGTTGTGACCGTGCGCCTGAAATTGTCCCAATGATGGGCACATTGCGTTGAGCCTGCGGCTCTAAATCCATTGGGCCTGAATGCCCTGGTACGTTGAGCCAGTGGCTCTAAAATACATTGGGCACGAAGCCCTGTGCGTTGAGCTTAAAGATCTGTAATACGTTGGCTCCTCCGGTCACAACTGCCATTATCTGATCATGCAGTTATGCATGAATGCATATGCTTCAATTGCAATAACTGTGTCACAACCTAATACACTATGTCCAATTTCACACTTAACCAATTTAATTTCAATCATGCACATTTAACACTTCTATAACGCATTCCAAATATTTCGAACACATGTGGTCCGAAATCAATCAAAAGCAATCACACAAAATCCTTCCTTACTCCACATGGCAATCGTACATAAATTAAACACATATAGGTTGAGAAACCAACTAGGTTACTCACCTCTAACTTCCGAGCTACTGCCGGGAAGTCTCAGCTATATCGGACGATCGACGCTCCACTTGAGCCTCTATAACAATCAGAATACGAAAATATTACTAATTATACCAATTTCAATAATCAATAATGCATATGTATCGATTAAATCGATTAAATTTCGTACTATACACGTTATGACATTTCTGACCTTAATCCCGAATTATCTCAATTCCGCTTTTTCACCCTAATTCATAGCAATTCCTAATACCATAGTTCAGTTGACTATGTTCTAAACTCTTCAAAGTCAAATTCCAAGACCTAGGAATTTTCCTTGAATCGAAATTAAATTCACTATTCAATCACCAACCGATTTCGAAAATCACCAAATTAAATTCCGAATTTCATTCTTCTAAATTGTAATCCCTAGTCTCTAAAATTCAATAATCCCATAGCAAAACTCATAAGAAATTTAAACCTCAAAATAATGCAATAAAATAACCAATTCAATTTCAGAAATCAGGCATCCTCGCCGCGGAGCAAGGTCGCTCGCCGCGGCGAGTCTCCTTGCCCACGCCGCGACGCACGATTCGTCTCTCCCCATGGCGTGTCTTCAACTGGTGCTTTCCCGCTCGCCGCGGCGTGCATAAGGAATTTGCTCGCCGCAGAGTGTGATGAACACGTCGCGACCTGCAATCCCATATTCACGCCCGAAACCCAGAAATTTTCCAGATCTTCTGATATAAATCTATTCATTTCAATTCAGATCACTCTTAAACAACTTTCTATACTAAACCCAACTCATTTCTAACCTCAATTCCATCTAAAATCAATTATTCATTAAATACCCAAATCAAAATCAACATATTTCTCAAAACCTATATCATCCGAAACTTAAACATTTCTAAACAATTACTAACTTAATTCAATGATCAAATCTAACAACTTAAAACATAAAGAAGTAGAACTTACTTGTTTTGAACCTTCAACCTTTCACAAATCACCAAGAAACTTCAACTCTCAACCCAATCGACATCCACGGCAATCACTCACAAAAAGACCAAACATTTTTCTTTTCCAATCCCAAGCTAACAGATGGATGATGAATGTAGGAAGAAGCAAATAATCAAGAAGAAATTTAGAGGAAAGGAATCAAAGACATCCACGAAGAGAAGAGGATCAAGCTTCTTTCAAGGTAAAATGGACAAGCATCGTGGAGACCAATTTCAAAAAAGAAAGGTTATAAACCTAAGGACTAAGGGCTTGTTTGGCAATTTAATTGCCACAAGTCTAATTCTTGGGGTCTAACAATCCAATTCTTATTTTAATTCTCTCCCAATTTCGCAATGAATATAAATGATAAATCCTAAAATCATAACTCAAATTATCTCACACTAAGTATCACTCAATTGCGGAACTGGAATCCAATTAATCAGTCATCAGGTCAATTTTTCGATCCGGACCAACAACTCTAAAAATTCTCGAAAAATTCCTATAAATCCTCAAAAATAGAAAATACCTAATCCTATATTCCAATTCCATTTTTCAAATCCTTAAAATTCAATTTGACAATTCAATTCACTAATCAAGGCACAATTAACCTTAAAA
>JANTNU010000002.1:35464624-35476581 GCA_024752395.1 Erythroxylum havanense
GCACAGTAACCATACGGCAAGCTCGTCACCTCAGCAATTTCAAATCTGCCAAGCAAGGAAGAACAAGTGGTTAGTAAACAAAAAGCTGACGAGTAGTTTTATGTACATATACTTCACTGGGCAGATTACCTTATAATCATTTAAGCCAATATCACAACAGCTTTAAAGTTTGAACCAATAAACAATCACAAATTGCTATGCATTTAATCTCATAAGAAGAAAATGATCATTTAGAACACTAACATGCTCGCCCATGGAAATTGGAACCAAGTAATAGAAAGCTCCTTGTTGAAGGGATTGGAGAGTAACACCCCACTCATTGGTCAGAACAGGTTGACCAGAGGAATGAACCAAAACAGCATCATCACCAAATGCCTCTCTCACGTTGAAGGGTCCCGCCGCCACATCAAACGCCATATCGTTAATGAAAACTGTTGATCTCCCCTCCTCCCCTGCGCCTGCATACACAAGATTATTTTCCTTTGTAACGCTTGTTCAAAATGTCAAAAGGCGTCGCAATATTGGTCAAAACTCAAAACCATCAGATACAGAGGACTAGACCAAGCCATGCACACGTCAACCTAGGCAAGAAATCGCAAATTCTGGATCTATAAAAGCAAGTCTCTCGTACGGTAATAACAGGAAAAGATTTGGTTCATAAGCATTTGTCACGTCGATGAAATCTTAGAGAACCTACTCATGTGGTACTGAGTAAATTTGGCATAACAGACAAACATACATTCTCAAACCTAGTCTACACTACTTTTGAATCTTTTCCTTTCATTCTATACTTAAATATATAGAATATGTGAGTGTGCCTTTCACGCTCCAGCATGTAGGGTATCCATAAGCTGTTTTGCAGATCAAGGCACAAAAGGTCAAATTTTTACCTTGGATTTGGGCAATTGGTGATGGAACAGTAACAGAGTTGGTGGTGGAGTGAGAGAGGGTGAGAGGAGTAAGATCAACGCCGGGATTTATAGGAGTGGTCATGGTATAACAAATCTGGGGTTGCATCTTCATGCTCCTGTGATCTTGTTGATTTTTCTTCGTAGCACCAGAATTCAGTATCTCACTGAGAAGAAGACTAGTGCAAGGCCCAATTGTGTGACCTTGTTCTGGAGCCACATTAAATACCTCAGAAAAGTTAATCCCTTGAGTGAATGTACCGGATGCTCCAGCTCCTGTTTGTTGCTGAACAGGGATGAGCAAGTGTTCCGGCACGAACTCGTTAGGAGCCTGAAAATAGGTCTGATTCACTGAAGCAGTAGGGGAGTTAGACACATCGAAAAGACCTGGAGAGCTCAAAGAGAATGTTCTCTTGGACCCCCTAGGAGATGATTTCTCCGATGAGGAAGATGAAGAGGAAGGAGCTCTTAGGGTGGTAACAGATGTGCTGCTTGGAGGAGTTTGTGGGGTTTGTTGCTGGGAGTTCTGCTGTTTTGAGTTTTGGAGATTTCTCAGCTTGTGCTTGCTTCTTGATTTCCTGTTTTGGAACCAGTAAAAGACGTTGGCATCGCCGACTTGGCCATACTCTTGCAATTGAGCTCTAATCTTCCTTATCTCATCCCTTGGCGGATTCACCATGCCAGAATTGAAGATTGCTTCCAGTATGCGAATCTGCTCCGGCTTCGGGTTCCACCTTGGTTTTGGCTCCGGAGTTCGCTCGTCACATCCTGGAACTGTTTGCATAACAAGTTAATCAAACACAGAAGTTATAATCTAGCAGACGTCAAAAAGCTACTGAAACCATGAGTCAGTCCTTTCTTTGGCTTAGCAATATGATAAAACAATTAAGAACTGATTAAAAAATGAGTATGGTGGACAAATTGGGTGGCGGGCTAGGGAACGTAGTGGCGGGCTAGGGAACGTAGCCTTTCTCTAGAGAAGGCCAGGAATTGACGCACTAACATGTGTGCTTAGAAGACTAAAACGACGTCAGTAGCACATAAGAAGCTGCAGTTTTTGTGATCATTACCTGATGTGTAAGGGGTTCTGAGGCAACCACTGGACATTAGAGATGGTGAGTTGATGTCATGCTGCCATTGGTTGTGGTGAGAGCTGCAGGGTTTGGACTTGAACATGCTAGGCCAGTGTCTGTTCGATGAAGCCATGATGGTGAAATGGCCAGGACTGAACTCAAATATAGGCTAGTAAATCAGTCGAAAGAGAAGCTTCTTTGATTCCTCTAGTTTCTGGTACTGAATCTTCTAGGCAAAACACATTATGTCTTCTTATAGCCTCATAACCTACCCCTGCATTCATTTTTTTTTTCAATGTAATTAATCTAACAGTTCCTCCCTTCTGACTACAATATAAAAGTTTTACACAGATATATATATATACGAGTACATATAAACAAAGACAAGGCCACTACAGGAATCGACTGTTACAAAGATAAACAAGAAGGGAAATCAAAATAAATAGAAAGGAGAAGATAACAAGTACACTCCCATTCCTTGCTTACAATTCTGCATTAAAATTGAAACGCTTTTACTTCACTCAAAAGTACAAACAAATTCCCCCCGGACGAGAAGCATAGGGGACAGAGAAAACAACATATGCTGGGTGCATAATTAGAATCTTCATCAGAGTTGACACAGAGCTCTTAATGAAAGAAGTGGAAGAAAGAGAGAGAGTGAGGGCAGGGGGGTTTTTGTAAGTAGCTTTAGTGAAATGGGTACTTCTGATCGGTTTGTCTCTTTCTTTTTTGATATAGTAATCCTTTTTTTTTTTCAGATTTCTAGGGAGAGGGATTCTCTGGCGTCACTTTGGTTTGCTTGCAGGGTATTAATAATGGCGAGAGAGTGAAATAAAGAGTGGGAGTGGGATTATTCTAATGGGAGGGGTTGTTGCAGGAATAAATAGGGGGAGAGAAGCGTGGCATATGGTGTTTGAAAGTCAAGAAAGGGGTATGTAGGATTTGCTCGGAAAGCGGTGGCGTTAAGTGGTTACAGTAATTACTAACTGGGGCTTAGTATGAATATGAGGTTAGGCATTGTGGGCTGTGGATTGATTGACTCGAGGGCATTTGCATTTCCTTCCCTTTGTTGTAATTGTTGTAACATCAATTACTTTCACTAATTTATTTGTAGTTTTCCAAAATTTCCACTGTTCTTACTTTTTGGTTTTTCTTTTTTCTTTATTTTTTCTAGGAGAAGCATAATTATTCCTATTACCAAGGCCAACTGTAGCTTGGATATGCCCATGTTCGGGATAAGCAGGGCAGCAACCCAACCATACTCCCCTTCCGCCAACTATGAGTCTGATGATCAATGAGTTCCTAAACTTGGATAAAATAAAGTTTAAGAGTGTGCTGGGTGGGTTTGCTTAGGAGAATGGTTCCATTCTTTACTATAATGAACATATGAAGTATTATTTTAAAAGGGAATATAAAAATGCTATTCAACCATCTTTTTTTATTTTTTATATCAACTAACCAAGCACCCCTTAAGTGATCTAGATCGCTCACTCTTGTCTGGAATGAAGGTTACCAAAAAATTGAACTCGAAATGGATTCATTAACTGTTATTCACAGTTTATCGGTATTAGCTACAACATATACACCTCATACTAATTTAATTTTGAGAATCCAACAACTTTTCAACCACGAATGGATCGTAAAAGCTAGACATATATACCTCAAGCCGCGGATTGGCTATCGAACCATGCCAGATCCTTATACCTTGGTATCCATTGGTATCACTACCTGCCTGTGGGTTGCTTTAATATCCTATTAGAGGATATAACTGGGGTTTCATTTTCCCGTTTGATAGCATAATATGTGTATTCGTTTCCTTACGAAATAAAAAAAGTGTTGTTCTTAATTCGTTATTGAGTGACAACATTTCAAGTTGATATCAAAATATTTTAATAAGTAAATAAAATAGATAAAAATTTACATATCAATCAAAATTAAAGAATTATCTAATTATTCGTAACTCAATTCTAAAATAACTTTAAATATTTATAAATTTAAGGCCAGAGTTATATTAAATTTCAACAACAAAAAATGAGTTACAATTTCAAATTTTCTAATAAAAATTGAGTTAATAGATTAATTGCATTAATTAATCTTTTGCACGAGATACAAGACATTATGAAAGTACCTACGTTAGCAATTGTAATTTGTAACTGCTAACTTAATTACAATACTAACTATGCAAGTTAGTTATTTGCATGTTAGTAATATTAGTTGCACCTATGTCTATAACTAGATGATAAACAGAAAGTAAAAATGATTATAATTACGTAAATAGGGCTCTTTTTTCTTTAAATTTTCGTGAAGCTTATGTCTCCCTATAAATTTTATTGTAATCAAAGCAAGTTTAGAGTAATGATCCTACTTAATTCACTTGTAGCTGATTGCATAGGATGGAGACGAAGACCACTAAACAAAAAAAGTTACTCAGGGTCGAATTCTGATCACCTTGGTAGCTGTTTGTAGTAACACTACTGACAGGATTAAATTTTCGGTCCTAGAGTAGAACTATTAAAATTTGCATTGAGACCCATTCATATATCTGTCAACCCAATATTTTAGGAACTCGAAGATTGAATGTCATGTGGTCGAACATATTACCAAGGTTTATATGTTTCTAATGACATCGCAAGTAACGATTGAACTTTCGTAATGTTAATGAATATATATGAAACTAATTAAGTTGGCTTCACACAACAGTTTAAACTATTGTGGTGAAACAATCATTTAATATGATATCAGAGACTTTGTGATCAAGTGATCGTGAATTCAAATCCTACCGCTTACTTATTATTTAACATAAGATAGAGTGAGCCTGTGTAAGTTTTAAGTTCAGAGAGCTTTCACTTGAGGGTGTGAGTTAGTGAATATATAAAACTAATTAAGTTGGTCTCACACAAGTTTAAACTATTTTGGTGAAACGAATATTCATTAACAAATATAACATCTTTTCTGGTCTTTTTAAAAAAGTTTTGCTGTAATTTTTCGTCAAGTCGTGAGAAAAGAGCTCCATTGACAATGAAAAGGTCTGGATTGTATTGAGTTGGAGGATGATTAACCTTGTCTCACTCGGTGGCCAGCAAGGTTTGTATTAAATTTAGCCTACAACTACACATATCACTAACAGCCGCGAAAACGTCCAAGTTCCCAGCATGTTGTCGAGGTTGCTGATGTATTTCAATCAAACGTGAAGTCATACTGGTCCAGAGTTTTTTGTCCATAGTTGATCATGCTTCATGTGAACAAAACCCCAACCATGTCGTCACCAATCAAAGCTACATTTATTAATCAGAAGAGATCATGAACTCATGATCCTTTAAAGTTTGCAAGATTCATGAAATTTTCACACTGGAACTTTATAAGTTCACTTTTCCAACTCCTAAAACGAATAGGTTTAATTGATTGGCATATCCAATGAAGAACAATTTCCCCTCCCAGTATCAAAACTTTGTCAATTTTGAATTTGAAAAATAATTTTTAATTAAGCTATTGGTTTTGATTTTTTTAAAATTTTCATAACTTATGAAAAAGATAATTTCTTTTTTTAATTTTAATTTTGTTTTTATCATATTTATATTAACAAAGTATATATTATTTAGTTATTAATTCATTAATAAGATTATGAGTAAGATAATTTAATTATTCAATTAATTTCAATTTTATAATAATTTTATGAAAAATAAATATTTTAAAATTTGATAATTATTTAATAAATATATATTTAATATAAATTTTAAAATTTAAATTAGCCAGTTATGAAGTATTTTTAAAAATCAAATGTTTAATTCTAAATAATATAGATTATAATAAGTAACCTATTTATTAACAAATAAAAATTAGTTTATAAATAATGTTTTACAATTTTTTGATTTTTAACTTACTTATTTTAATAAAATATTTATTTCATACACAATTTAATTTTTGGGGCAAGGTGTGATTTTGTATTGTTTGCACCCTAATAAACAGAAAGTTTTTTTAATTAGTAGGGTTTAAACTGTATATAAACAAAAAATGCGAAATAAAATTAAAAACGTATTAATTTCAATAATTACAAAATAGAAACATGGAGTTTTATTTTAAATATAACTAATAGTTATAGGTCCTGAATAACATTATGTTGGAAAAAATAGAATGACATAGTTCTACATTAAGTTGGAGAAAAACAACTATATGAGAGAGAAAATATCACAGCAAAGAACAAAAACAGGAAGCTAATTTATTCATAGAAGCTGCAGAATTTATATAGGAAAAGATAACAAACTTTCCTAAGTTGAAGCTACTTCAAATTCAAAGAGTGGATAAAACTAAATGAGAAAAATCTGGAACTAACAGCTACATGATCTAGAAAGTTTAACAACTAAACTTGACCAAGTCTTTAGCTAAAACTAAATACATAATAAACAACAAAAAAGGTAAAACAGTAAAAATAAGTTGGAACAAAAAATATCAATTGTCTAGCACTCCTTCTTGGCATTTTGGTGACAAATTCTTCAAAGCTTCAAAAAAGTTGCTCCTCCTGTGTGTAAACTTCATCTGCAATCTGTGCTTGTTGAGATTGACAATCTTTATTCTTGAATTTGCAAACCTTAGTAATGTGCCCAAGTTGTTTGCATTTACCACACATTGCATCAGGCTTCCACCAACAATATTTTTCAAGATGAGCAGTCTTATTGTAGTGTGCATAAGGTGGGAATTCGCAACTGTTGTTCTTGTTCTTGTTGTTGAAATTCTTCTTCCCTGTTTCAACTTGTTGGCTTTGCATATAAAATGCACCTTCGGTAATCTTATCTTGCCTAAAGGTTCTTCTTTGCTCTCGTACTTAAAAAGCGTTCATTAGTTCAACTAATGATATCTCGCTGAGATCTTTGGACTCTTAAAGAGAGGATATTTTGGATTCAAATCTTTTTGAAAGAGTTACAAGAACTTTTGCTACAATCCTCCTGTCAGGAAAATCTTTTCCAAGCAATCTGATGTTATTAACAATTAAAGAAATACAATCAGAATACCTGGTAATTGTTTCATCCTTTTTCATATTTAGAAACTCAAAATCTCTCTTCAAATTCAGCACTTGCGTTTGTCGGGTTCTATTACTTCCTTGATACTCTTCTTTCAATCTATCCCAAGCTTCCTTTGCTGTCTTGTAAGCCATGATCCTGTAGAAAACAGAATGTCCTACAAAATTTTGAACGAGTGTCTTGGCTTTGGATTTTTTCGCTTTTTCTTCATTGTTGAACTTGATTTGAGCCATGGTGGGATCTCTGGGTAGAGAAGACACTGGCCTATCTTCTGTTACAACCTCCCAAAGATCAAAAGCTTCCAAATAAGACTGCATTTTTACTAACCATATTTGATAGTTTTTACCATTGAAGACTTCTGGAGAATTTAAAGCAATGCTACTAGAGGATATTTTGATTATGGTTTAAAAGAAAGGTTTAAAAATAGATGTAGATATGGTGCTGCAAAGTGTTTAAAACAAGTTTGAAAGAGGTTTAAAAAATGTTCAAAAAATAACAACAAACAAGTTGAAAATATGAGAAAATTGCTACTGTAAAATTGTTTAAAAAACAGATTCAAAATAGTAACAATAGCAAGTTTAAAATAGAAGTATGTAAGCTACTGAAACTAGATCAAAATAGCTACAGTAGTTAAAAATTTTGGACGTTGGTTTTGTGATTAAAAAAACTAGATCAATTTTTTTTTTCTGCAGGTCTTATAGGACCCACTAAAGCTCTGATACCACTATTGGAAAAAATAGAAAGATATAGTTCTACACTAAGTTGGAAATAAAACAACTATATGAAAGAGAAAATATTACAGCAAATAATGAAAAATAGGAAGCTAATTTATTCATAGAAGTTGCAGAATTTATACAGGAACAGATAACAAACTTTCCTAAGTTGAAGTTACTTCAAATTCAAAGAGTGGATAAAACTAAATGAGAAAAAATTTGAAACTAACAGCTACATAATCTAGAAAGTTTAGCAAGTAAACTTGACCAAATCTTTAGCTAAAACTAGATAAATAATAAACAGCAAACAAAGGTAAAACAATAAAAATAAGTTGGAACGAAAAATCTCAATTGTCTAACTCATTACAATAACAAAATATTTACAGTTACTGAAAAAGAGCTAATAAATATCTAATTTATCACATATACTTCATACATGTTTTAGAATCAATTAGCAGTTTCATTACTCTAATCTCATTGTTTAGGTTTCTAAGGTAAAATTATAACCACAAGGTGTTAGAAGCAGATCGACAATATCTAACAAAACATTGCAACTCATCAAAGTCCTTCTCAATCGTCATAAACATAGGTATATACTATGCCGTAGCATGATATCGAGAAACTTGGGATTATAATTAGGTCTGGTTTGGGGTGAGCTCGCACAATTGAGTTTTGTCTCCTTTGGTCACGTCGGGTTCTAGATTTGGCCCCTCCTTCATGGGGAGTCGAACCTGTGACCTCAGGGTTTTGTTGGGTATAAGACCCACGCCTCTCACCACTGGGCTAGCTCAGTGGTGAGAGACGTGCGTCTTAACGCAACAAAACTTTTTGGTCAGGGGTTCGAGTCGCAACCTCACCCTAGCAGACCAAAGGGCACAATACTAATTTGTCTTGGGCCGGACTCTGAACCGCAACCACGTAAGTCGGTTAACCTACCCAAACCAAGATCCAAAGGCAACAAAGTCAAAAAGATTGGGAGACCACTCGGTGTTTTGTTTGGCATGCAGAGGTCATTCTGCTTTCACTTGGATTTTATGACCGCGGCTACACAGGCTTCTCTCTCCCTCCCTCTCTCTCTCTCTCTCTCTCTCTTCCTACGCAAAGACCAAGTTGAAAAGAGGAGTAAATGGTTGAGTCCATGGTTGTCGGTCCATTTCCGACATGAAAATCACACAATTTAGACGTATGCTATCACTTCTTCAACTCTAATATTCAAATCCCTTGTTGTCTACTTCTAGTACTGCAGTCAATTTTTTGCAAAATAACATCATCTTCGTACTTTCTCAATCCCCATGTCAATTTTTTTTAATAAACATACACCTCATATGCTTGTATCGTAACTTGGTCTTATACCTTGTGAAATCGTTTACATCAGATTAGTTTCTTTTGTGAAAGAGTGCAGCGAAGAGGACAGACGACAGTTGGATATGGAATAGAACTTGAGCATAATCGTAAGGTAGCTTCACTCATCGAAGGTGTTCCAAGTTCATGTATTTTGGTCGCAAATGCATCTAATAAACCCATCAATATAATCGTCGAGATCATGTTCCGGAATTAATCATGAAATAAGCCAAGCTTTTCCTGAAAACTGTTCATATTCTTAAGATAACAGGGTTATGGCCTCTTATCTTTTTCCGAACTCTGACACACATAACATGGGACTATGAAACTCTTCATAAGCTATCACCTCCATTTCTCTTTTACACTCTGTTATATGTCTTGTTTGAGGCCTGACAAGCAGTAAGAAAGCGGAAAGTGTAGAAATGATGCCATCAAGGGTCTTCAGGAAAGTGAAGTTGACCTGCACACTAGAGTAGTGTGATTAAGGGTTTGTTTTGGCACTTGGAGCTTTTTAATTCACTTTCCTCTGCGAAACGTGTCCATGTGGTCACCAATGTCCTATTGTGCCATACCCTAATCGCTTTCTTTGCAGTACCAAGAGAATCTTGTGCTTCCCTGTACACACATAAACATTTATTGAATCATTTCTAATCGCGTGTCTCGTTTCTACCTTTTCATTCTTCTCTTCTTTTCTGTTCCCACCGTTCTGCCTAGAGAAATTGCGAAAAAAACTGCATTAACTCTACCATTTACTTTGTACTTCTTTTGCAACAGGGTACGTTATATTTTTTTCCTACTTGCAGTTCTAAGTTCAATTAATATAAAGAAAAAAGATGATGTATAATCTAAGAAAGGACCAACAAACTCAAGATAAGTTTCTTCCACAGTGATAACAAGGCAAGAGCAATTTGTTAATATAGTTGATGATTTTTTGCGTATGTATGCATAATATCTACCCAATTGCGTTTTCGCATGAGTTTCATGAGTTGCATGGATGCTTAGTTCAGTAAATTTACATAATGAGCTTATGAATTAGCAATATACACTAGGTAAGCAAGTTTTATAGTCCACTAGTAAACTTTTGAATAATATTTTCGATGTATTAGAAAAAAAGGGTTGTTCTGTTGCATAAGGCTTCTGTTTTATGAAGTCCAGGAAAAGGTCGTCAATATGTAAATTTTTTGTATTTTTATAAAGAGGTTATTTTTGTAATTCAAATTTGTGTCGGTCACAAATAAGTAACTTTACAATATTTGATATAATAAAGTAAACATTTAATTTTCTTGAGAATCATTGAGTTGGATAGGAACATTATGTATTAGTATTTTGGTTCTAATATTCTAAGGTAACCTAGTTAAAAGAATCTTTAGATAAAAATAATATAAATAAGATTTTAATATCATATTATAAACTTATTTTTAAAATTTAAATCATATTACAGCATTTGAGTTGACATGAACATCATATAAAGTGATGACATAGAAATTGCCTGAACAAACTTCATAAAGAGTCACATATTCACATAAATTTGGTAATATTCTTTCAAAATCAACATTTGAATGGTTATTCTTCTGTCTTCCTGGAAATTTAGAAATCAATCTAAAAGTTGATGCTTTGGACAAACATGCCTTTGAATAAAACAAAACAATAATCCATAAACTAACAATGATTCCTCTCTAAATTAAGTACAAAAGTATGATTCTTTCCAAGGCTGCCACCCCCCACACTATGTTGAGAACGTACTGAATTCTTGAACAAGAGTCCTTTATCCAAATGTTGAACACTGGCACATGATTACAATAAATGCAGGAAGGTATTTATCCAAGGCAACTACGAATTAATGGGTGGTTGTGAGTGCCTTAGCGAGAAATGCGCTAAAACGGTAGTCACTAAATGCAAACGTGCGTGTAGTAAATACCAACATGCAAGATTAAATGCCTGTTTTTGGATGCACATGTGAATCCAATATAATATTAATGATCTCTATGTTAAAATTTCAAAGTACTTATCAAAAGAAAAAATACTCGATATTTTTGGGTCACGAAAAAACACATATGATATTATTATTATAACCATAGCACTGAAATTTTTGAGTAATGAAGTGAGAATAAAAAGAGAGAGCTGAATTAGGATTTGAATGCCACAAAGAAACTAAGTTTTATGCCACGCCTTTGTGTTCCAATCAAGTCAAACTCTTAAGTTTAGGTGTGCAATATACCCCAATTTGGTTGGTGAAATCAATCACACCAAATTAGCGATTACGAGAGAAACTGAAATTCATTATTTGATAGTTAGAATATAAATTACTGTTATAATAAAATCATCATATCAAATAAATCACATCAAATTACTATTAAATGGGCACTTAATGTGATTAATCCTAATTATTATTGTTTGAGTTATAATTTTGAGGTCTATTGGAAAGTCTACATCTTAACGATTTTTTTTTTTAAAAATTGTCTTACTTTTTCTAAAACAATCTTTAATCTATTAATTTAACTTTTATTTGTTATTCTATTAATAATGATTAAGTTAGTATATCAATCGTATGCTTACTAGACACAAAGCAAATAAATCATCAAAAGAATAAATAAATACAAAATTAACTAGTATTGATAAAAGGATATATGCATAACATGAGAACACGGTTTTTTAAAAATATTTATGTTGGTTCTGCCAGATTCTGACAGGACAGAACGTTGCCGTTGTGCTCCATGTGATCGACTGTTTTCTGTGGTGAATTCTACGTGAAGATACATTACAATCCGATCGTGGTGGTGAATACTTAGACCAAGAGTTTTTGGATTATCTCAGAGATAATGGGATTTTATCTCAGTGGACTCCTCCGTACACACCACAGCATAATGGTGTGGCAGAAAGGAGAAATCGAACCTTGTTGGACATGGT
>JANTNU010000002.1:35578826-35596115 GCA_024752395.1 Erythroxylum havanense
TTCATAAAACACTCAAGCATAAGCCAATTGTTTCATAATTCACATTCGGAATGATTGGTACCACAGAAACATAAGGCGATTAACCTTTCACTCAATCAAAGAGATTAAAAATTAGATGCATATGACATGCGTATATGAAACTTTTTTTCCAATTTAATTCGGTGTTGTGACCGAGCGCCTGAACTGTCCCAATAAGGGCACATTAATCGTTGAGTCAAAGGCTCTGAAACTGTCCCAATAAGGGCACATTAATCGTTGAGCCATAGGCTCTGAATCTGTCCCAATAAGGGCACATTAATCGTTGAGCCATAGGCTCTGAATCACTGTGGGCTCGAGGCCTAAATACATTGAGCTTTAAGCTCTCAGTGGTTGCTCTAGTCACAACCATCATTAACTGATCATGCATTCATTCATGGAATGCATATGTCGCAATTGAACAATATCACATCTAAATCAAACCCAAATTATTACATTCAAACAATTATTTCACAATTATTCACATGAAAATCACAATCACAATTTATCACATTGGAAACACAGAGGTCTTCAAATTCTCAGACAAATAACACTTCTATGTCATAATCTCCCAATACATCGGACACGTTCGGTCCGGAATCCAGTCATAAACAAACGCACAAGCCCACCATTCTTCTCCACAGAGTTATAAGGGCAAAATAATAACCAAATAATAATTGAGAAACCATCTAGGCCACTCACCTATAGCTTCTAAAGCTAATGTTTGGAAGTCTCGGCAATGTCTGTGGGATGACGTTCCAACTGTGCCTCTATAACATTCAAATTATTCACACATTACCAAATGCACAATCAGAAATATTAAATAATGCACATGTAGCAATTTAGATGTGTACAATGCATATTCGAGATATTCCCGGCAATATTCCACAAATTCCCGTCACAAAAATTTCCTCTAAAATTTAGAAAGCCGTAGACACTAAAATCACTTAATTCGGACCTCTATAGGTCCAATTATAAATAAAAGACGGATCGAAAAAATCATTACCCGATCCCCTCACTTCGACCTAACCACTTCCTGTCAATTTCAGCTCTAAAAATTCCCAAATTTACAAATAAATGAAATTAAATATTACAAGAATTCGATGCCTCGAGAATCAGGTCAATCGGATGTCGGATGCAAAAGTAATTGACAAACGAATTAAATGGCATTGATAATTAACTAAAGAATAAATAATTAAATAAAAAAATAACTGGTCTCGCCCTCGCTCTCGCGAGGGCGACATTTTCGTATTTCATTTTCAATTTTTTTCATTTTTTTTCCAAATCAATTTTCTATTTTTCACAAAAGCAACTCTCCTTTCTTCCTCACTACACAACTTTTACCACACACATCCAAAAATCACAAATTCGATCTCGTTGGAAAGATCTTGAAATAGCCTACAAGTTTCATAAAGAGCTTGAAATTTAATAATACCTCTAAGGGTGTCAAAAATGCACTCAAGGACACTGCCTAGTCACACATTTACCACAACAGTACAACATCTTTCTAAAAATCATAACTTTTCATCCCCTTAGCCAAAACTTCCAAATTTTATATCAATCAAAAGAGAAAAACAAATTCTACAACTTTCATGAACAACTAGGAAGCCAATTCAATCTCTAACCAAATCAAATTCCCAAGCAAAGCTTCTGCCTATATAAGTCTCATTCTCACAGTAACAGAATCTTCCAAAATTAATAACTCCATATACCCTTGGCGAAAAATTCCATACCATATAGCAATGAAAAGCTCAGACAATATAGTAAAATTAAAGGAATTTAAAGCAAATTCCAATTCTAACTAGGTCAAATTCACCCATTAATGTGGCTTCCCTATTAAGGAGTGTTAAAACAGTACATGACCTAAACCATATCAAAACTTTGAAAATGCATAACTTACAATCCTTATATCCACAATTAACATATTATACCTCATTAGAAAGCTACAACAATCCTCTACAACTTTTCAGAAGATTACTTGAGCCAATTTCACCCTTAACAGTCCACAATTAGCATCAGAACACAAAAAACACAAAACCTATACACTTAGAGCCATTTGCACACAAAACACATTTTAAGCTGAATTACCACCTGAACATTAACACACCATAACTTTTAAACTAAAAATAAAAAATTCATAATTAGTGGCGATAGAAAGTTAACAAGAAAATCTTCAACTTTCATGAAGATTAAAATCACAAAATCTGTCTATTTTAGCCCAGAAAATTCTCCAAAGTTTCGAGTAACAATTCATTCAATGCTAGAATCACAACTATTCAGCCAGCACACATATCTCAACTTTCACACAAAATTCAAAGCCCTTCAAGCTACAATTGGATAGAACTTCCTTCATATGAATTCTAGACAAACTTCTCAAGTTTAATTCAAGTCAAACCTCAACTCAATAGCACAGCCATAACAAAAGTTATGACCAAAAAACTAAAACTTACACAAAAGAAATTTTCCAGATTTTAATCCTAACCCAACTCCTTTCATTCTAACCCCATTCCTACATCAATAAGCCTCCAATTTAGTTTCTAATTCAGCTAAAAAATCATCAAGACATTCACTTGAACATAACCCTACAAAATTCCAGCACAAATACTCAATCATTTCCTTTTAAGCATTACTCATCTAACATCATTAAAACATTTTAAAACACACAATTCACACACTACACATGTTAAACATCATTAATCCTTACACAAACATAATCTTCTACCCATACAATCAACACACAAACCTCATGAAATTAATGCACTATAAAACACAATAAATGCATCTAACTACCATTAGAAGAACATAAAACAAATCCCTCACCTAAACAAGCTTCAAACTTCAACTCTTCCAAACTTTCACAATTCTCCTAATCTTTGCCACCATTCACGACTATCATCTTCATCTTGAGAGGGTGAGGTTTAAAGCAAAGTGAAAGGAAGAGAGAAAGATGAGTAAACTTGTCAAGGTAGCAAGGAAGAAGACCAACAAAGAAGAGGAGAGGAGAAGCTATGTAAGAGAGTAATTTTCAAAAGAGAATGGAAGCATCTACGGAAGAGAAGGGAGAAAGCATTATAAATTCCCTTTCTACTCTTTCACAATTGGAATTGAATAAGTAAAAATATTTACTTATTCAAACATACAGAAAGGAAGATGATTGATTAGGAAAAAATTAGACAAAGCAATGATAAATAAGGAATGATTGCAAAATTTCCCAAAAAGAGTATGACCTCATTCAACTACCTTCTACTTTCTGAACATACTCCGATCCTAATTCAACATATGTTCACCCGATTGAGGAAATTTTCCTTCAAGTGGAGGGGTTTGAATTAGCTATTAACAAAGGCATAAATGTTACTAAAGAGGGCTCCAAAATGTTATCGTACATATGGAAGCTTCAATTGATAAAGAGTGAGCTTAAACAACTTAATAGGGAACTTTCCCTAGACACACATGAGGAATTATAGGTGGTAAAGAAGGCATTGGAGGAATCACATAAAATGTTGGATAAAGATCCTTAAAATGAATCTTTATGGAATATTCAGTCAATAGCCTTGGAGAACTATATGGACAAGTTAGAAAGGTAAAGCTCTTTAACGGAAAGAAGATCCAAAGCACCATGGCTTATGGATGGAGATAAGGATTCCAAGTATTTTCATAGATCACTAATAGAAAGGAGTAATGTAAACACCATTTCATCCCTAAAAGATGATAATTTCATAATACTCACTTAAAAGCAGGAGCTAGCTGAAGCAACGTGCTCCTACTTCTCTAAAACAATTGGTAGCAAAACTAAAGCCTACTCTACCATATAACTGGTTCCAAATGACTACTAAACTACATGATACCTTAAACAAGCCTTTTAAGGACAAAGATGTGGAAGAACCTCAATTCTCACTAAATCCTCGTAAGGCCCTACTAACAAATTAAGAGGAAAATTAAAAACATGGTAACAAAGGTAGTGTTGGAGTTCTTTAATAGTGGCTTTATGCTAAAGTGACAAAAAAGACTGACATTACTCTAGTTTCTAAAGTCAATTATCCTTTGGAGTTCTTTAATAGTGGCTTTATACTGAAGTGATAAAAAAGACTTACATTACTCCAGTTTTTAAAGTCAACTGTCTTAACTCTATCAAAGACTATCGACCTATCTCTTATTGTAATGTATTTTATAAACTAATTGCAAAACTTTTGATAAGCAAATTGAAACTAGTTATGGAACAAATTATTGACAGTTCATAATCGACTTTTAGAAAAAGAAGATCAATAAGGGATAATGTCCATTTAGTTAAAAAGTTGTTTAAAGTGTACCACAGGAAGAGAACAAGCCAGGATTGCACTATCAAGGTGGACTTTAAAAAGATTTATTAATCTTCATTTGTTATGTTAATTTTGGCAAATATGTATTAATAGTTAAGGTTTCTGAAACACATGACAACTCATGTCAGTAAATTTAACAAAAACACTAACTTTGGACTGTAATTGAAAAAAAAATGAAAGTACTTTGAACATTTTATTGTTATTTTTTGAAGTTCGGGTTAGAATTGAAAAAATTGAAAGTTTGAAAATTGTATTGCTATTTTTTAAAGTTCGGGCTATAATTGAAAATTTGACGAAAGTTTGGATCTTTTTTTTTTTACAATTAACCCTAGATTAAATAATGAAGTTAGAGTAATAAAATAAATCCCTTTCAAATTCGTATTATTTGTATCAAAATAATGGAAATTTTCAAAATCATTACAAAAAAGCATACATTCCACTCGACGGCATGCTAAATTGAATCACAAGCTGATAACGTTATCAATACCTTCATCTTAGGTGTATTCTTCCAGTCATTTCCTGTAATTAATACTATGTGATAAGGAATTTGCATTTATTTGGCGAAACATGTCCTGTGTAGCACAAGTAACAATATAACATGATTGGATTCAGATTTGAAAGTGCAAGACGTGAGCAAAATCCCAAATAGGAATAGGCAACAACAACAACAAAAATCTTACCTAAAGTTGCCACAAGGATTAGATATTAAAGAACTGAAGTATATCATCGTAATATTTTCTATATTTTGACAAAGCAATTTACAGCTAATTTCATGGAAGAATGACAATTTAGCAATCAAAGGTGCGCATAAGATAGCGAGTTAAGATGGAAAAGTATGTCCATGCCATTAATTCGCTGGTTGAATGTCTTAACTAATAAGCTATAACCGACAATATCTTAAAGAAAAAAATGGATTCAGCATTAAATTCCTAACTACAAAAGTTGGCAGCTTCTGAACTTTCAAGTTATTTTAAGAAAATAACCAAATAAAAGTTATTCCATATAAAGAGTAAATGGAAACATCGAAATTTTAAAATCTTTGTATTTGCTAGCAATCGTCTGTAATTGCTAGCGAGGGCATCATATATAGTTCATGAAAAGCTGAAAATCCTGCCAATAGGGAAACAAATCATTGGACATAATAATAAGTATGGATTTAACTTTTCCAGATATATCTATTTATCTTGTACTTGGCCAATGAAATGAAAATGTGTTCTGGTCTATGTTTATATATAAAGCCAAACCGCTCTAAACGAAGATAAAAAAATTTCATGTGATGAGATGGGAAATCGTCTATACTATCTTCTTCTCAATTTGTTATTGTTGAGTGTTATTTCGGATGCTGAAGGACCTCAAAGGGCAGTCAATGCCTCGGTGACTGCCATTTTAGTGTTTGGAGACTCCACAGTGGACCCTGGAAACAATGACTACTGGCCTACTCTTGTCAGGGCCAATTTTCCACCTTACGGCAGAGACTTTCCTGACCATTTTCCGACAGGGAGGTTCTGTAATGGACGCCTAACGACCGACTTTGTGGGTGAGTTGTATATTTGTCGTAACTGAAACGAAGGTGCTTCATTGCTCAACACATGTACAGGTTACCAATTGTCACATCATCAAATGATACGTTGGTATTTCTTTTTCTCTCTGGATAGCTTCGTATATTGGGTTGAAGGAGAATGTGCCCCCATATTTGGACCCAAATCTTAGCATTGACGACCTCAAGACAGGAGTAAGCTTTGCATCGGCTGGCAGTGGATTTGATCCCCTTACAGCTAAACTATCGGTATAACGCCACTCCAACTTGTGTCTATTCAAGGTTATTCAAACTCATCGCTTTTGTCACTTCAATATGAGCTTAACCTGACAATGAATGTCATACTAAAAGCTCTTTTAAATTCAATTTTAGAAAGTTGATTTATCACATATCTTATAGACTACGATTCGAATTACCTTAGGTAAGCCTTGATGACGTACATGGACGTAGCTATATGGCGGCCAGTGGTGTACTGACCCTCTAAAATTTTAAAAAATTAAATAGTATATATATATATATACGTATATGAGGATGAAGTTATTTGAGTAACTAGTAGTGTACTGAGCCCCCTAAAATTTTAAAAAATTAAATATTTTAACCCTCTTATTATAAATTTCTGGCTTCGTCACTGAATTGACGTACCACAATTGTTAACTAAAATTGTTTGTCAGACTTGTTATTATCTGTGGCATTAATCTTGACCAAACACCAATATTGATGCCAAGCATTTCAATGTCCTATATTGCAGTTTGTTATTACCACAATTAGTATAATTATGCAATCATGTTTTTACCATTACGGCTGGAACTAGCTGTAGTTATGATGTTGCTGAAAGTCATTTACAGGATGATTTGACTTGAACCAAAAAGAATTGTACTGCCATATTAGACCTTATTTTTATTTATACAGAACGTAAAATGGTGGTCAATTTCCAACATTAATGGCAGAGCGTAATCCCTTTACTAAAGCAAGTAGAGTATTTAGCGGAGTACAAGAATAGAGTGGCATCTGCCATGGGAGAGCAAGAAGCCGAACATCACATCAACCAAGCATCGTTCATCGTCAGCGCCGGCACAAATGACTTTGTATTCAATTACTTCACCTTACCAATTCGAAGAGCCACCTTCAACATCTCTGCTTATGAGCGGTTTATTGTGGATCGAGCAGTAGAGTTCGCACAGGTTTGGTCGTTCCACCAATTAAATTTATGCAGTTAGCCTGTACGGCCAACTGCATAAATTATTTTTCCAATGTAGTTTATTGCAAGGATTAAGATGCTAAATGTACACTGATTAATTGATAACAGGCTCTGGTGGATCAAGGGGCACGAAAACTTGTTTTCACTGGACTTTCTCCGATGGGTTGCTTGCCGATTGTGAGGGCCCAAAAAGGTTTGGATGTAGGTTGCGTGGATCATGTCTCCGAAGCTGCAAGAGATTTCAATCAATTGCTTCAGGAAGAACTGAACAACTTGCAAGAGAGATTAGCGAGCACTAATGGTGCCAAATTTTATATAACCGACACATATGAACCCTTAAACAACATGATTCAAGGTCCTGGAAGCGCAGGTAATAAATTGATCTAGTACAAATTAATAAGCTTTTTTTTTTAATCTCTCTTGTTCTTTTTCAGCCTATGATGTGGTAAACAGAGGTTGCTGTGGACTGCTTGGCACAGTAGAATTCGGACCTCTTTGCAACAAAGATACACCTGTGTGTGTAGATGCGTCCAAGTTTGTCTTTTGGGACGCGGTGCATCCAACTGAGGTCACATACAACAATCTTTTCGAGGCCATGAAACCAACAATTGATCGCGTCCTTAGAGGTTCTTAATGGTTTAGATCTGAAGTAGATCTCCATAACAGTAGAATACAAGTTCCATAGTTTTTTATTCAATTTCTATGAGATAGCGAAATAAAATATTTTAAAGCTCGCTCAAGAAATATAAAATAAAATATTTTAAAGCTGGCTAAAGTACTCTTTTGCTCACAAATATAGCTATGACAATCCAACACGTAATAGCTTCCTGTTGCTAATGAAAGTAAAGAGAGAAAATCTCAATACACAAGGCTCTCTATTTTGCGAGGATCGAAGAAATGTTAACAATTGTACGCTACCTTCTTTTTACATTTTACAAATAGTTTATTTCTGTGATTCGAGCTCATGTCTTTTTGATTTCAAAAAAATAACCTTACCAGAAATATAAAATAAAAGCTTCGTATTGTTGATGTGTAATATTAACACACGAAAGCTCTTTTTTTTTGTTTCTAAGATGAAAGAATTATATTGAAATTAAGAATAGACTTAGAGTACACCAAAAGATTAGGCAAAAAGTATTTATCACTTATAAACCCTTTAATATTTTCATGTTTAGTCAATATGGGACACTCTAACAGAAACTAGTAGGTTTAGGATATTTTAGTAATTTAATTAAAATAAAATTCAAATATCAATTGAACTTATTAGAATTACAACTAATTCATCATCATCATCATCGCCCAGTCTGAAGTTCCGTAATAAAGTAGGATCTGGAGAGGTCTGATAGTACGCAGTCTTACCCTATATAATAGAGAGGTTATTTCCGGTAGACCCAAATGTAAATGAGATCATAATAAGAGTGATGCATGTTATCAAAAGAAAAGGCACAACTATCACAGTAAAAATATTAAGTAAATAAAATTTACACGCAGTACATAAATACGTGAAAAAATTGGGTATACCTGATGGGGTCTAGGTCCATGCGTGCCCGATAAGCGTCAACGACTAATGCACCTCTTTTGTCATTACGTTAATGAGTCTTTGCTTAGAGACCCTGAAGGTTTGCCAATCCTTCTGGCCCCATATACCTATCCTGAGGGTCCAAGTAATAATGCCCGTAAGCCTTGTCCAAGGTCCACACTTAGAAAAGGGAGAAAGGACATTAGAGTGAGCTACCTATGCCCTAAGCTGCGTACTGCGAGTACCATCTCCAAATAACTACTCTACTATTGCGGTGAACTTTAAAAGTTAATCCCTTACTCTTATCCGATCACGCCATACTCTCCAATTCCTAGCCATTGCCTCATTCAGATCCAATTCAAATAAATCCTTCTTGATCACTTCCCTTCAGGTCTTGTAAGACCTCCCCCTTCTCCTCTTGTATTTACGAAGGGTTATACTCTCACAACTTCGCACCGACGCATCGGAGGGCCTCTTGCACACATGCCCGAACTACCTAAGTCTAGTCTCTCTCAACTTGTCGGCAACATTAGCTATCTGTAGTCTATCTCTCATCACCCAGTTTCGGACCCTATCTCTTTTGGTGATGTCGCATATCCACCGAAGTATATGCATTTCTACTACCAACAACTGTCTCATATGTCGACATTTGGCAAGCCAACACTCTGCACATTATAACATGTTTGGACAGATTACCATTTTATAAAACTTCTTTTTTAGCTTTACAGGAATCTTTTTGTCACATAACACTCCTGACGCACTTCTCCATTTGGACCATCCAGATCTAATTTGTTGTACTACATCGACATCTATATTACCATCGTTCTGAATGATAGACTCGAGATATCTAAAACTCGATCTCTATGGTATGACGTCAGCACCAATTGCTACGGCTGCCTCATATACCCTCTGGATTTTTAGTAAAGTTACATTTTAAATATTCCATCTTAGACCTGCTCATTCTAAAACTTTTTGATTATAATGTATCTCTCCAACATTTTAGCTTTGAATTAACCCCCTCTCTGGTTTCATCCACTAGGACAATATCGTCAGCAAATAACATACACCAACGCTTCCTTGTCTCTTCCTATTGTCCTTACACTATTCAAAGCTCCTTCATATATATCCCTAATTACTTTAATATATGGCATAGGAATGCCTTTTACCTCCAAACACCTCTATAGGAGTTCTCGCGGCACCCGATTATACGCCTTTTCCAAATCAATAAAAACGATATGCAAATCCCGTTCATGTTCCCTGTAGCATTCCATAAGTCTACGAAAGAGATGCATTGCTTATGTTGTGGACCAACCAGGTATAAACCCAAATTAGTTGGCCGATATAGAGGCAACTCTCCAGATCCTTTTTTCAATTACCTTCTCCCACAGCTTCATGGTGTGACTTAGTAGTTTGATGTCTCTATAGTTATGACATTGTTGGATGTCCCCTTGCCCTTGAATAAGGAAATTAACCTACTCAATCTCTATTCATCCAGCATTTTGGCTGATGCTAGGATCAAATTAAAGAGTTAGGCTCACCACTCAGAACCGATAACTCTTATCCACTTTCGTACCTTTATAGGGATCTCGTCCGGCCCTACGGCCCTTACGCTCCTCATCCCTCGCATAATTCACCTCTTGTGACCCTTTCCCAAGTATGCCTGTTAGGGACATGCCCTAACATGGAGGGTTCGCCTAACTCTACGTTAAACAGGCCATAGAAGTATCTCTACCATCGCCCTTTTATGGCTTGGGCCTCTGTGAGGACCTGACCTGCTTCATCATGTATACAGCTAACTTGGTTTAAATCTTTCATCTTACGTGCCCTATCCTGTGCTAGCTTGAAAATATTTTGTTTTCCCGTTACCGTATCCAAGTCTTTATACATAGTCTCATATGCTTCTCCTCTGGCCACTGTGATAGTTTTCTTGGCCTTCTGTGTAACATCCCATTACTTATGGGAAGGTTAGAATAATAAATATGAGTAAACAATGAGAGTTTAGAAATGTTTGTGCATGTTCATGCATAATGTGACATACACATATATGTTAATAGTGAAGTTGTTGCACTTGAAAATAATTGTACATGCATTCATTAATAATTCTAGATATAATTAGATTGAGTTGTGATTTTCGACTATTTTAAGAATTTTGAATTTATTTATGTTGAAAATTCTATTGGACAATAAGAGTCTTGTATTTGTAAATTTTGGTGAATGTAGGCATAGATTTTGGGAAAATTATACAAATAGGAAAAGACATCAAATGAAGACTTTGAAATAGTCGAATTGTAAAGATGAGAGTTTTGGGGAGTTACTTTCAAAAGAAACTAAGTTAGAGCTTAGATGTGAGTGAAGTGACAAATGTCACTTAGGTTATGTACTTCTGCTAGAAGTAGGCTACTATTCTCTGAGAGTTTAAAGGTTAAATTATATGTCTTAGTCCATTCTTCATTGGGATCTTTTCAAATGTTCTTCCCCTCCACAGAGTTTTCCCTCTAACACCTTCTAAGTGTTTTATCTGTTTTTCCTTTCCTTCACCAACCTCACTTTGCTATTTGTGTCTTCTATCCTAAGAAAAACCAGAAGCTAGTCATTATACACAGTGGAGTATGTAAGTTGCATGAAGTTTAGAGCTTAAAGATCTTGGAGTTCTCAGCAGGTGAGTAGTGAATAAATCCGTTAGAGTTAGGGATTTATAAAATAAATTTGATGAATTACTGTCATTTGCATGAAAAATGTCATTTAAGTGTATGTTCATAATTATTGTGTGGTTGGGAGCAAATAGATTTAGTTATGGTGTAAAATTAGTTTTTGAAAGATTTTTAGTGCTATTGTTTCCTCAGTAGATAGATTGTCTATTGTGGTGACAAGAGAGTTGATTGAGAAGGTGGATGAATGTCCATATGTCGGAGAGAAGCTTACAAGCAAAGCCAGATGGATGACAAAAGTTAGCATGAAGGAAGACGAAGTCAGTCGACAGCTGTATGGAGACAATGACCCAACGGAGAGGAAGACCTCGAGTCTGGTGCCGAAGGCTAGGGTCTTACATGCGATTTTGTTTAACTGCGTCTTACCAAGAGCAGGTTCAAGGCATTTGGTGACTACTTTGGATGAACAATTTCTATTTTACCTGCTGTATCGCCAACCCATAGATTTATCATTTCTGATTTTTCAATATATGGTTAAGGGGATGAAGGATACTAACAGCTATCCTTATGGAATGTTGCTAACAAGGATATTCAGGGAGTTTGAAGTCCTTCTCGACAGAGGAAACATAATGAAGATATCTATCAAAAGTTCTATTAACGCAGGTACTGTAGCAAAAATGGGCTTAAAGAATCTGGAGAAAGTAGAAGCAGATTCTGAAATCAAAGCAAGAATTGAGGGGGAGCGTATCAAGAAGAAATCTCCTATAAAGAGATCTAAATCTCAGGATAGTGGAAGAATGCCCATGGTTGAAAGAGAAAATCATCTGAAGAAGTTTTGAAGGAAAATATGATTTCTCGAAAAGAATGTAACCAAGTTCAGATGACAGATGAAGGTGCTTTGAAGAGAAAAGAGGAGAAGCTTCTGAGTGAAATTCCAAAGAAGGCAAAGAGATCACCCAGGATTCGAACCTTGAGACAATAGAAAGAAAAGAGGTCCAGAGAATGAAGTCAGGCAGAAGTCTCTAAGACAGGCGTATCAAAAGCTACAAGGTCTCTAGTCTCTATTCTAAAAGAAGATACAACCAAACAGGCTAAGGAGACTGAGAGGAAAAGAAAATTGGAGTCTGAGAAACAGAAACCCCAACCTTAGAAAACTCTAATACTGACTGAGGCAGTAAAAAAGACTAAGGAAATTAGTCAGAAGAAGAGTGTTCCTACTGCTAAGGAAGTTAGTTAGAAAATGACTACTTCAATTGCTGAGAAACCAACTCAGGAGAAGGCTACTTCTACTGTTGTTCCACCAGAGAAATTAGCAGAAGTTAGTCAGAAGAAGAATACTCCCATTGTCGTTCAAAAGGAGACAACAGTAGAACTAAGTCTGGTACAGACTATTCCTACAGATGTTCAACAGGAATCAACAGAACTTAGTTTGGTACAGGTTCAATAGGAGGAATCGGAAGAACTCAATCTGGTTCCATACAACTATTCTCAACTTTTGAGGAATGAAGATTTGAGAATCAGATTGATTAAAGAAGTTCAACCTGTGACTAAAGGGAGTACTTCAATAATCATCAGGGATACACCGAGGAGGTTAGTGAAGGCATACTTATAACCTATTCCTATAAATAGTGAGACATGGCATCTGTTGAATAAAGATGAAAGAAATTTTTATGAAGCCTTGAGGTATGCTGCTACAAAACCATACCCAAAGTATTAAATCAACATATCACCTAAATTATAACCATACTTTTACAAATTCATAACTTACAATCCCTACATCCAAAATTAGGATATTATACCTCATTACAAAGCTAAGACATTCCTATAAAACTTTCCATAAGATCACTTGAGATAATTTAAACCATAACAGTCCAGAATTAGCTTCGAAGAACAGAAATTACAAAACCTATACTTAGATACATTTCCCACACAAAGCACATTCATTCTTTCAAAAACCATTTGAAAGTTCACAAGTCATAACTTTCAACCTAAAACTCTAAAAATATCATACTTAGTGGCGATAGAAATCTAACAAGAACATATTCAACTTTCATGAAGACCAATTTCAAAAAATCTGTCAACTTTAGCCTAGAAAAATTCTCCAAAGTTTTAGGTCACAAAATATGCAATGTTAGAAGTAGTGCTATTCACCCTACACATATTGCCCACTTTCAAGGCAAAATTCAGAACCCTTCAAGCCACAATTGGACAGCACTTCCTTCATAAAAATTCTAGCCAAACTTCTCAAGTTTAATTCAAGACAAACTTAATCTCAATAGAATAACCATATCAAAAGTTATGACCCAAACATTGAAACATACTCACATTTCATTTTTCAGCTTTTACACCTAACTCTACTCCTATCATTCCAATATTATTTCTACACCAATAAGCATCCAATTTAGTCAAAAAATCACCCAAAATTTTATCAAGACCTTCACTTGAACAAGTAGCCACAAAATGGCAGCACACACACACAACTTTCTTTCTTTAATAAACATTCATCTACCATTATCAAACTTAATCCAAAATACTTAATTCACATACTACACATACTATATCATTCATCTTCAATCAATCTTAAATCCACCAAGAAAATAACCTATCCATATACACCAAACACAAGTTCATGCAATTAATGCTCAAGACGTCACAATTAAGGCATCAACTACCAATTTAAGAACATAAAACATAAATCTTACCTAACAAGCTTTAAATTCTTCAATTCTTCAACTATACTTCAAATCTTTCCTACCACTCACGACCATCATTTTATTAAGGGGGGAAGCTTAGGTTTGTAATGTTTGTGAATAAAAGAAGAGGAAATACGTAGGATATGAGGGCTTGTGTAGGTGGAGATGAGTAGCAATTAATAAGAAGGAGAAAACCAAAGAAGAAGAACAGGAAATGGAAGCTACGGGTGAGAGGAGGAAATAAAGGGGTTTGGTCTTCTTAAAAAAAGAACATCGTGGAAGACTAAGGAAAAAAACTTAGTCTTTATAAAAACTTAAGACAAAGTGGCATAGTTAGGCAAGTGATAAGTGTTACTTGCCACATGTCCACTCTTAAACCCCTTTCCAATAAAATTTCCATTTTTACTCCAATTTCTCTCCAAATTCCAATGGCTCACAGTAATAAATCCTAAAATCATGTATCTAAATTTTCAGTGCTATTGGACAGTGATTTTTTTACTTCCGGTAACCAGTAAGTTTGCCACTTGGCATTTTTCCTAATCCGGAAAAATACCCCGAAAAATTTCAAAAAAAATTTCTAAAATTCTCCAAAAATGTAAAACAAACAAAAACCCACTCCAAATAAATTTTCAAGCACAAAATCACATTTTTCACAAAAAATCACAATTATAGACACATATGCCGGGAAATGTCATGAATGCATGTACTGTCATGTGCATGTGCAAAAATTTCTATTTATGTATATATGAAGGCCATATTATGCATGATCATGCTGAGATAAGTTTACACACTCAGAACTCATTCTAAAATACTATTTTACTCTTCCTATCGGTGATGTGATGTTACAAGGAATGTCTTTAGAATTTAATGATTCAAAACCTTCACTTGTATAATGAATGAATTTAGGAATGGTGAAAAGGGAACTCAAGCTTTTTGATCATGACATATTTAATGACATTCAAAAGAATTTTGATGAGTCCAAAGGTCTCCTTGTTAACATTTAAAAATATCCCAATTATAACCTTATGATGATAAACTTCTTATTAAGGAAAAGGAAGCTTTATTAGTGCATGTTTGCATGGGTTTATATTAGTAGAGCTTTTTAAAAAAGAGCTTTTCTAATAAATCAATTGACTATTTGACTGTCATTTAAAAAATAGTTTTTTTGAAAGAATTTCATATAATAGATTGTTTGACAATATAAAGCACTTTAAATTTTAACTATATTTTATTTTGTAATAAAAATTATTTATGCATATAAACATTATTTAAAATATATTAAACAATATGCAAAGTACAATATATTAATTATTATATAATTTTAAATCATGTAAAGCAAAAATAAAAATATATGTAATCAAAACTTTTATATGGATTCTAATATAAGTAAAACTAATATAAAAAATAAATATTAAAAAATATAAAAACCCAAATAATATTATATAAATCTCAAAATAAACGTGAAAATGCGTTTGCGGGTATTGTGAGAATTATGTTTAAAACATAAAGATAAAAGAAATAAAAAATAGGCTCATTAATTGATATGAAAAATCTACCTAAAAATGCCTTTTTAAAAACCTCCAAATTTGAGCTTATCAAAAAGTTGTATTTTAGCTTTTAAAAAAACCATTTATATAGAAAAAATTCTTTTGAATTTTAAAGTTAAATACTTAATTTTCTTAAAAACAACTTTTGCAAAAATTCCATTATAAAACAAAGAGAAAGGTTCTTTAAATAAAAAAAGGGGACAAAAACACAACATTTCCATATATTAATCAAAGCAAGGAACATTACCAATATAATTCCCTTACCTTTGAAATAAGACGGCGGGAAAGCGAATTTAAAAGATGAGATTAATGGTGAAGCATTCAATTACTAAAGAATATCCTGGGTCCTAAGTTGATTGTTCCTCCTCTCCTCAATCTCTCAAATGCTTTACGAACACTAGCAAATCACTACAAATGTAAGTAAACCAACAGTAAGAGAAGAAGTGGAATTATCTTTATTTCAATTGAATCCTAGTAAAGCTCCAATTCCAAATTGGCTTAGCATATTATTCTTTCAAAAACCTTGGCCATGGATTAAAGATATGGCTATTGAAGCGACCCTTGAATGCTTTGGAAATGGAAAAAAATGCTCAAATAAACAATTAAAACCTTATTACCCTTAGCCCAAAAATTTCTAACCCTTCATTCATGTTAGATATGATCAATATCATATTGTAACACATTGTATAAGGTCATCTCTAAGATCCCAGCCATAAGGGTGAAGGTTTTGTTTGGCAATATCATAAATAGAGCTAAAGATCCTTTTTCTAAAATAGGTTGATTGGTGATAATATCCTTCTTGTCCAAGAACTATATATTGCAATAGAAGTATAATTTCCTAAGGCATTTGACTCTATTGGTTGGAACTTTATCGTTCACATTTTAGAGGCAATTAGATTACCTAATGTGGTCATTGAATGGATAAATTAATATGTTATAACTACATCCTTTTGTGTGCTAGTTAATGGACTTCCCACATGGCTCTTTCGAGGTGGTAAGGAGCTGAGACAAAAGGAGCTATTATCCCCTTACATTTTCATTTTGTATATGGAATCTCTATTGAGACTAATCACACTACAACAGAAGCTTACATTTTGCGTCGTCTAATAGATGTCGTAGATTCTATTACGACGTCGCAGAAAACCATCTACGACGTCTAACAAAACGTCACAATAGACGTCGTAGATAGTGGGTAGGTAATGGGTTTCTCCGACGTCTGAGTGAAGACGTCGTAGATAGATTAGTGATTTTGCGACGTTGAAGAGAACGTCAGAAAAGTGGCGTATAATGCTCGACGTTTGGTTAAAACGTCAGGGATTGCGGAGTTTTAACGACGTTGTGTAGACGTCGGAGAAAATGGACATTCTCTGACATTGATTAAGACGTCGGAGAAGTAGCATATAATTATCGACGTTTGGTTAAACGTCAGGGATTGTGTTAGTTTTAACGACGTTGTTAAGACGTTGTGGAAAAAAAGACATTCAGCGACGTCTAATTCAGTAGACGTCGTGGATTGTCAAGTATTTATTAAATTATAATTAGTTTATAATAATTTAGGTTAATTTTGTTAATAATGTTTGAATATAAATTAGAAATTCATGATTTGTTTTAATTGATATGAATTTTGGAATAATTTATAATTTAATCAAATTTAATTATTAAATTTTAAATTTTAAATTTTGGGAAAAAATTGAATTGAATAAATTTGATTTTTAGGTTTTTATTTAAATATGTTTTAAATTTCCGAAAACATTTTTATTTAATTATTTGCTAATTTTAAATTTAACTAAATATTAAAATATTATTTATTTAATAA
>JANTNU010000002.1:35816987-35829031 GCA_024752395.1 Erythroxylum havanense
GTCTTAGCTTTCCAGCCCTGTATTCGCTTTGTAAGTTTTTCTGTCACATAATGAAAAACTTGTTTTTTACCCCTTCCAACGACCGACGACATGCCCAGATAGTTGGATGATTCCGAAGTTTCTGCAACCCCTAAAGTGTGGCAAATTAAATCCTTCATGAGAGGAGAAGTATTAGGGGTAAATGATATGCCTGATTTGTCAAGATTGAACTAACACCATTTGGTTGTATGGAAACATATGCGTGTTATGCATACGTATGATACGTAAAATGCTATGTCACCAGGAGAAATGCCTATTTATTCATTATTGTGTTTTTATATATAGTCTAAAATTATCCATCTATGATAGTATACAACTTGTTTTTGTTAGTTTATGCCCTAGAATCAATCTATTAGTTATAATTTAATGCCAAATAATTGAAAGACATTTTTTTGTCTTATACATATGTAGATGTATATGAAAAAACCTGTAAGATAAATATAAATTGTAAATAAAATTATGATGAGATTATAATTATGATATTCATATTTTATTTATGTATTGTCTCTAAATCATTCATAGTCATTGTTCTATTGAGACTAGACATTAATAGAGTATAAAAGGACTAAACACCTTACATTTTTCCTTATGATAGTACATCTCATTAATTAAAGTATAGAGATATTTAAATAGAAAATTGAGTGCTTGTTAGAGAAAACATTCACTGAATTGACACTGTATGAGTATTCCATTTGGAAAATTACTGGTATATTTATGTAAATTTATGTTATGATGATTATATAAGTAATCATTTGACTTAAGATCTTCAAAGTTATCTTATATAAGAATTGTTATATTTTGATACTACTTATGCAATGTTCTAGTTAAGGATAACTCAGTAAGTATTCATTAGATATAACATGAACTATATGGAAGTAGATAATTACATGATTCATTACCCTAAAGTAATTAAAGAAAATATTTTATTGTTCTCAATTAGTATTTATTTGGAAAACCTTAGCCAAGGTTAAATGATACTTTGAAAATAATTTTTAAATGTTATTAATTGAATCAATTATTAATGGTAGAGAACTAAAATGAATGAATCCAATTAGAAAAGACATTAATTTTATGCTCTAAGTCTAATCGAAATATTGTATGATGAAATGATTGAATTATACGAAAAAATCATACATGAAAACTTTAGTCAGCCACTTCAACATTTCTAACTATTTGAGTAGTCATAATGTGTTTTTTGTCAAGAGATGATCATGATGTATTGCTAGACTTTAATATTGATTTATGGATATAAATTATTTGATTAAAGAATTAAAAATAATAAAAAAAAGTTTAATTATTTTAATCCTAAATATGATTTAGATTTATATTTTATACTAATTGTCAACATATTTAAGAACTTATGAATGGTACACAAAGAATGGATTGGAGAGAGAATAGATATTTTAACCAAGTTGAACATGATTTTAAAGTTTGAGAAAATTTATTATTAAACATGAGATATTTAACAAATAAAGATCAATATGAGATGTTGAATCTTATTTGGGCATATTTAGTATTTAATTAGATTTATTTGTAATTTTTATCAAAGTTTAATTTAAATTAGAATTTAATTTCAATTAAATTACTAATGTCTATAATATATTATAAATAGGCTTAAGTTTTAAGGGAGCTAACACTTCTTACCTAACTCTCTCTGCAACATTGTAAAGTTTGTTTAACACATTTTGTTGATACTTTTAGAATCCAGATACTTGTATGGTTATAACGGTTAAGACAAACTAATTTTAGAAATAGTTCCAGAAAAATGACAAAAAAAAGATCAAGCTTCAGAATAAAATATAAATTATAAATCTTCTTTTATTATAATGTATGTGTTAATCATTTATAGATTTGAAGTGATACTAAATTTCAAGACATTAAAATAAAAAGTTTCGTAATTATTTTGTTGTGCATGGGATTGGATCTTGGGTTGATTTTCCAACAGTAGTATTAGAGACGACTTTAATTCTATAATTTAATTAAAATTACTTGATTGATATGGATCTGGTCAAAACTAAGGCTTAAAAGTTATTTCAATATATTATCATAATGTTGATTATTAAAACTGATTACCTTTTTATTTTGTGTTTTTTAAAGAATCATGCTTTCCTGACTTACATTATTATCATTTTTAAAAGCCCACAATTACATGCTCTTTGGTTTTATTATTTTGGAAAACAATAATGCATGGTTATGTTTGTTTAAAGGTTTTGGAAACCTTACGATATGTTTTATAGATATGAAAAATCATGGTTGTGAAAAACAATTGCATGTCCTTTTAGAATCTGATTTCTTTTTGCTCTTGTGATTTATGTAGACGTCTTACACATGCCCATAGGTTGCTTGTTTTTTTCTTCTTAAAAACAAATGCATACATTTCTAAAACTTATTTGGTTTAATGTTTTATCGAGATTTGTTGAAGCATTCATGTGTTATTAAATATGTTTTTTAGGTGTCTAATAGTGTTTCACCAGTGGCTTGCAATGCCATTGGTGAATCGGTCGATGGAGCCTATGACAATTGTCACCACAGGCAAGGGCCAGATTTGCCCTTGAAGGAAGGCTAACACCTTGGTATCATGCTGAATAAGAAGCAACATGCCTAGAGAAGAAGCATAAAAGTGGGAGGAGAAAAGCACTGATAAGAAGCAGTAACTAGGATACAACAGATGGAATCAGCAGGAAATGACACAAAGGAACTAAAAAAACCCTAACTGCAAAAAGATGGGGTGTGTCTGATACAGTGGAACTACCATTTAACATTCTTTGACTCAGACGCATGCATGCATTGCATAAGGATAACAGAAAAACTTTGTCACATGCACCATATATACTTGAATGTTCCTATTCAAATTTTATTTTATTTTTGTATGTTTTTAGGTGAAAAGAATTCATTAAATAGCCAATTAAGATCATCAAACAAAGGTTCAATATAAGGCTATACAAAATTCAGGTTACTACAAATGGCCTAATGATCAAATCAACTAGTAAAAGAGAGTGCACTGATCATTCCAAGTTCCATCTCCCTCTTAGTGAGATGCTCATTCCATTAGTTACTTTATAAGTTAATAGTATTTTTCTAATCCAACAGTAAATTTTGTAAGCAAAAGCATATTTACATATTTTATGATTTTTTAATAGTATTCAAAATTGTTTATGCAAAGGCTTAGACACTTCTGATCTCTCCCCAATCCTCTGCATTGATTCTTAACCCAAATAAGTATATTAACCTAGGCTGAAATACCCAAAATATATTCATATCGTGATGCATTCTAGTCTAGATAGTACTAGTGTAACTACAGTAAAAAAAATATATGACTGATAGTATTAGACTCAAGAAAGCATGATTATATGGCTGATCAATGGACCCTCAAATTTTGTCGTTGGTTTTTAATCTCTTCCTAGCAGCTAACTAGGTTATAAAGGATGCTTTGGTCATTAAGGATCCTTTCCATATGATATTATACCACTGGATATTTGAAAATTTGAGGTCTGAAAACTTTTAAGCAAAAAGAGTTAGTGAATTTTCCACAACTATAGGGTATCTAGATAGGTTTGTCATCCTTGGTGACTTTTGGGACATAAACCAGGATGTAGATATGTAGTCTTTCAAGGTCTTTAAAGCTTATAAGCCATGCATCTTATTGAATAAATTTCGCTACTTGAGATTTGAATGGAATTCTAGTTATAAGTGAAGCAAGATCCTTCCTTAGGATTAAAGGGTTTGTTTTACCCAATTATCAAACTAGAACCAAGATTTCTGACTATTCCCCACCTGTATTTTAATGAGGGGGTAGATAACGTAACTTTTCCTAAGTATTTGTATGAATGGCCAGTAATATTCCTTTCATTCCCTCCATTTGGCATATAGTGCCTTCTCATTAGTAATTAATCTCCTAATTCTCTTGGCGACTAGGATTAATTGAATCAATTGCATTAAGACCAATCCTAGTCCTCCTTCTTGTTTAAACCTAATATCCTACAAAATAGATCAAGAGAGTTATGCAATATATAAAAAGTGGTTTGTTCAGCTCAATAAAACATCATTAGATTACCTATAAATCTTTAATGATTGGGGTTTAATAATTGAATTTGTGGTGATATTTAAAGTTAGGGCAGCTTTAAGTATACTTCTTAATTAACCTGGTAAGAATCTCTACAGAAAGAACAAATAAATATATGGGTCAAAGATTATGGCCCATATGCCACAATCGTGATAGAAGTCCAAGACTTGGCCCACGATAATGGCTTGCTTGCTATGATTGTGACAGAAGGCTCGGATGTGGTTTAGATCATGGCCTACATCGGGTAAATGCACAGAAACTCAAAAATGTCAAAATTTGAGAGATTTTTGGACCTTTTGGATCCCCAAAAAACCTAGGTATGCTCGAAACACAAAAGGTATTTAAAGAATAAGACAAAGGGGCAAAGAGAGCTTTTGCAACAATCACTTTTAGAGAAACCTTAGAGAGAATTATTGAGAGATAGAGAAACATAAGAACGAAGAGAGAAGAGGAAAAGAAGTTGACCTAATGTACTTCTCATATCAGGGGTTTTCCGATGTCACTACCTCCTGTCATTCATTCAATTCATATTTCATGCTATTTTTAGTTTTATTATTGTATAGAATTGGAGTAATAGTTGATGATAGGATTTTTAGATGTTGATGATATTCTAAACTCAGCTTTGGGGTTTTATCTTTGATTTAATAAAATCTAATTATTTATGTGTTATTTGAATTTATTTTGATTTAATTCTGGACGTACATAATTTGATAATAAACTGAGATGGTGAATTAAATGAAAAATAACTAAATTGGGCTAACAAGAGTTAGGTGATTTAATAAAACAAGAAATAAATCAAATCGGTAAATTGTGCGAAGAGAGATCTTCCATAGGTTTCCAATAGTTTATTAGACAACTTCAGATCTAATTATGGTTTTAGATAGATTGTTAATTGAGAAATTGCAACTTTCATAACCTAATTAGGGTTTATAATTTAGGGTTAATGGTTAAAACTCGACAGAGAGTGATCAACCATAGGATCATCTAGAATCAATAATCTAGTAATTCATAATCAGTTAGGTTAACATTAAGGATAAATAAAATTTCCTTTCTCTCAATTGGTAATTCCTTTAGGTTGATTCTTGAGTGTATAGTGCAACTGCTAAATTATTAATATTTTCGTGATTGATTTTTGAATTGAATTTCTTGGTTGAATTGAATTCTTATTTTAGTTCTATTACATTTTGAATTTTTGCGAATTATTCTGACCGTAGATTTTATGATTAGATTATCCCTCATTGTGGGATCGACATATTAGGTACTACGCGAATGAATCATGCGCTTGCAGATTATCGAGGTTAATTAATTAAAACATAAACACATCAAAATAACCCGATTATACAACTTATTCAACCTTCATCATTTATGTTTGATTCATTCATACATGTCATATTTTGGTCTTAATATATGCATCAAAATATTATTTTTTTAACTCTCATTCCTTCAATTTAACACAATATAAAAAGAGATACAATTCATGATAAAGTTATACTATTTCATCAAATTAAGGAATGAATTCAAAAGATAAAGTTCTATGGTTCTTCTCACTTAGATCTATATTCCATTTAGTTTATGATAAATAAAAAAACTCACAAATGAACAATAAAGAACAAAATACTAAAGAAAACATATAGTTTTTGAATCATTGAAGTTCTTAATGAATCTTAATAGACTTTTTATTTCCTATCCTAAGGTTATTATTTTCTTAATCCAAGCTACTTAAGTTAGGTCCTACTTAATTTTCAGCTCTAAAAAATATTCCTATATTTTTAATTATCCTCTCTTTTAAAAATGTGAAATCCTATTTTTACCTAATGTGCTCTAACATGAGATTGCTTTAGGCTCTTATATTACTTAAGTCACCTTTTTAAAAATTTTGTTCAATAAATCACCACTAACATAGGAGAGGACATTATCTATGTTACCATTTTCTTAGAGAATAAAGATTGAAAATTGTAGGATCTAGCAAATGTTTGGAGAAATAGAATGCTCCCATTTTGAACATAGCATGAAAATAGGGGAATATTAATGTTATGCGGTCAAGTAAAAATCTCCTCAAGAATGGAATACAGGTATTGGAACATAAGGAGCAATATGGTCCCATGTTGGTATTGCATTTTGAGTACTTCTCTCCAAGTCTTCCAAATCTAAATTGACTTAAATCTTTTTAAAATCCATTCCTATTCCTTCAAGGGGATGAAATAAAACTTTAAAAAAAACATAAGTCATTTTAAGTACCAAATCTTATAAAAAAAATCAAAATACAAATATAATACTATTAAAAAATCATGTTAAATATATATTCTTTCCCCACACTGAAGCATTTGATTGCCTTTAAACAAATTGATTTCATTACTCATAACTTATATAAGAGGAAATTCCATACAAGCTTTAAATAAGTCAAACATATTAATAATGATTCTCCAATACTTATTAAATTGCAAAGGTTATCAAATTGCTAGGCATCTACCTACTTGCACAAATTCATAAATCAACAATTTATGTTATAATTCTTTAGACCTCTACTCAATTTATAAAATTCAACCTAATGCATAAAATAAGAATACATGATACAAATGCTTTAACTCTTAAACATATTCATATCTCTTTATTGAAACAAAGTAGAACACCAATTTTAAACAATCTAAGAGTATTTAAAAGCTTGTTTAAAAAATTAAGTAGCCTTTTGAATCATTATTAAACAATTTTTAATAAATACTCGCAGTTACTCAACTAGATCACCACTTCAAATGACTACCAACACTGTTAATGGACATTTTGAGTGGCTATTTAGAACTTAATTTAATGTCATTTACATTCATTTTATGTTCATCTATGACTGGTTTATCATGTTTTAGCATAATTCGAGATTCGTTGACGTAAAATGCATAAATGAAACAAATAAAATCAAATTGCACTGTTTTTGGGTTTCTAGCAGATTTGATCTTTAGTCGTTATGAGATTTTTATCTCAAGATTGGTTTATCCAAAAATTCTAAAATTTTATATTTAAATTCTTGACTCATTGATGGATGTTTTGAGACTAATTGCAGATTTTTCTGACCTAGAAGTTATGAGAAATAAATTCCTGAAATTTGTATCAGATTTTGGATTGTCAGAATGACCTTTTGACGATGTTTTGATCATAACTTTTAAATTAGATGGTGAAATCCCATGATTCAAGTCTCATATTGAAGCTAACTCAAATATGAAGATACTGATAAAATTGAAGCTTCTAAATCGTCACCATTTAGTTTTTATGCATTGTTGAATTTGACCTTAGAAAATCTATTCCAACCAGCCAAATATCAACATCAGCCCCCATCTTTTAATTATTTTAGCCCATTTACAACTCAATCCCTACTCCAAAAACAACCTCCACTACAAGATAAAAAGAGCCTCCATTCTTTTGCAATTACGCCAGCCTTAAACACCAACAAAAGATAGTCTCCATTTTATTCACGCAAGCAGCCTTCGTTGAAGCTTAAAAAAGAAAGCCTCCATTTTCCACAAAAACATGCATCAGCCTCCAAAATCATACCACCATTCCACTCTTCAAGCAAGATAGCTTACACACATCAAAAGACGTAGCCTTTATTGACTAATAGCTAGCCTCCAATAATACCTCTCCAGTGATGCATGCAAATAACCGCCATTTACAAGCCTCCAATTGATGGACACACCATGTGAATTCCTCTCCAGCAAAACTCTCAACCCACCAACGCAACTCCTCTTGATACACACTCAACCTTCATTCACCTCTCCACCAAGTGACAGCTGGAGTTTAAGAAAACTTTACACACACAACAACTACTCTCACTCACAACCGAAGAAGTTGTGGCAAGTAACGAAATAAAGGTGTTGGTGGAGAGGTGCGTTGATGAAGCAGCTGGTGGAGAGATCTCGTTGATTAAGTAGCTATATGGAGACCAAAAGAAAATAATTAAGCAGGAGGTGGCAAACATTAAAGGAAGCAGCTGGTGGAGAGAGCATGGTGGCTGGAAAAAGAAGAGAAGTTTAGCAAGTTGGCAGCTGAGTTAAAAGAGGAGAGTAGCATTATAGTGCAAGATGAGAAAAAGCTAGTGGCACGAGAAAATTTAGCTGCAAAAAAGGGAGTGTTTTATTTTTTTTAAATTCCTTATTTATTTTAATTATGTGGATTTAATTAATGCAAACATATATTATGACCATGATTTATGTTATATTGATGAATATGTGTGAGCAAGTTTTTCTTTTCAATTAAGGTTAAGATTGATATTGGATTATGATAATTTTTATGGTATTGATTTTTGCTTGATTGAATGCATATTTAGTCCTAATTTAGCTTGATCACCTAAATTAAGACCTTAGATGATTGAATGCTATAACTAATGGGATTTAATTTGTCAAAAAATTAATCTAAGGACTTAATGTGTACTCAAATAGATACCATAAATAATAGACAATATACTATAAAAGGTTTTGGACTTGGATGACTCATCATTAATGAATAGAGATCAAAGGGAGGTCTTGGATGATATAGCAAATAAGATCAGAGTAGATATACATCAACTCTAAAAGATAAAGACTAGGTGGTAGGATCATCTCAAGCTAGTAGAGTTCTTCATATATATGCATATATCATTCCTAGTTAAATGTAATCTCCTATCTTGTTAGTTATGATACAGCTAAATCCTATTAGATATAGACCTATTTCGATGAGGTGTCATCCAATTAGTTAGTGCGATGTAATCTAATAAGGATAAAAGTGATATAATTAGTTCTGTTCAATTAGGATGTTGAATTGTAGAGTCAGAGGTGTCTATAAATAAATTATTTGAGATTTGCTTTTGGATAACAAAGATAAAGGGGAAGGGAACACATTGAGAGAAAGAATTCTTTGTATACTTTTGGGGAAGTAATAAAGGTTGGTTTTTATTGTAGCTCTTGTATGTTTATTGTTGCCTATAGTTATTTAATACTTTCATAGTATTCTTACTTAAGTGTGAGAGTTAAACACTTCGAGGATTGTAAGGCATTTGAGAAAAAAGTTTTATTGGTCAGCAATCATGTGGAGAAGGTTGAGTCTTGCTTAAACAAACTTTAGTGAGATTGACATGTAAAGAAGTAGGCACAACTTGCAGTGTAAGTATGGTATTTAGGAAAACCTTTTTATCAATTGATATAAAAGCCACATTTCAATATGGTAGGAGGTAGCAATTTGATAAAGTGTGTCAACAGAGTAGAGGCACTCATAAGGCCAATTCCTCAAGGGGAGTAAGAGGTCACATCTTACTTTTCGTGGTTCGAGATTTTAGAGGCATAGATTCAACATTTGCAAGATCAAATAGTAGTCTTGATGAAAGCACAAGAGGATTTTATATTAGAGATCATGATCCTAAGGTGTGCTGTTGTAATGCAAGATGTTAGGTGTATCAAAAGTACTTTCATGAGAAGTGGGAGAGCAGCTAGGTTTTGATGGCAAGCTAAGTGCTATCAAGCTCAAAAATTTCTTATGGGACATGAAGCAATACTTTGTAGTGGTAAAGGTGTCTGATCGAAGAAGGTGTCGATCACAAATATATATATGGTGGAGGATACAAAGTTGTGGTAGAGAACAAGAACCTCCAATGAAATCAACGTTGGTAGACTTCTCATTGACACCTGGGAGAAATTGAAGAGGAGCTAATGGACTAGTTCCTCTCCAACAACTCTTTATAACTCATTTGAGAAGCTTAGAAGAAATAAAAGCAAGATTACTCAGTGAGGGAGCATGTGAGGAAATTCACTTTATTGATATTGGATGTGTAGAACATGTTTAAGGAAGATAAGTTGTTCAATTTTATAAATTACTTGTAAGGTTAGGCATAAATGGAGCTTTAGAGGAAGAACTTGAAAGACTCCTGAGCATAATAGTGGTTACAGATGCCTTAGTGAATCTCCAAATATCACTACCAATTTGAATTAGCAATAAGGCAAGAAGAATGGTGGGATACGGTATAAATTAAAGAAAATCAAGGAGAAGGAAGGTGGATCTTCTTAATGTAAGTCCAAGCCCAAAATGGAAGGTGGGTGAGGAGCAAATAATTTCCGTGGTCATAAAGGATCAAGGAGAAAAAGGTGGAGACTCGAAGGAAGAAGTCTTTCTTTATAATTATGCTATGTTAGGTACATTAGACTTTGTGAAGGAGCATCCAAACTAAAGCAAGAATAAACCTAATAAAGAGGAAATATGGTATGTTAGAGATGTGTTAATGACTAAGGAGTCTTCGAGGGAAACACATTCGGAGGAGTACCTATAAATTATTTTGACGAGAGCGTTGAGTTCTTCTGATGGGGTTGGATTGTAAAACCCTTAAGTCCTAATTGCATAATCATGCAAACAATGGGGAGCCTTGACTAATATTTTACACTCAAGGTGATGGAATAAGGCAAATATTTATAAGTAGGCAAGGAAAATAGGAATTGTTAATAAGTTGGCAAGTATTGGTGTATATTGGCGAAAATCTTCGATGAGATGCAATATTTGCATATGAGACTAAAAGATAGCTTGAGATGGACCTTAAGTTAAAGGTAAGTTGGATCATATGCATGAGGGAGACATGTAAGATCTATAAAGACTTAATGTATGCCCAAATGGACGCACCATGACTAATGGACTTGGTTTGAGTACGCACTAGACCGGACTAGTGTGCTATGAAAGACTTTGGACTTGGATGACTCATCATCAATGGATAAAGATCAAGGAGAGATCTAGGATGATGTGTTGGATATGATCACAGTAGATATATATTGGTTCTAAAAGATAATGACCATATGGGATGATCATCTGAAGATAGTAAAGTTTTTCATGAATATGGATGTATCATTCCTAGTTAAATGTTATCTTTTATCTTTTTAGCTATAATGTAGCTAAATCCTATTAGATAGAGGCATATTTGGATGGGGTTGTCATCCAATTAGTTACTGTTATTTAAATTGATAAAGATAGAAATGATCTTGTTAGTATAATTAAATTAAGATTTTGAATTGTAAAGTCAGAGGTACCTATAAATAGCTTATTTGAGTCTTACTTCTAAAGAAGAGAGATAAAGGGAAAGGCAACGCCTTAAGAGAAAACATTTAATTGTATAATTTTGGGGGAGTAATAAAGGTTGATTTTTACCGTAGCTATTATGTGTTTATTGTTGCCCATGGTTTTTCAATACTTTCATAGTATTCTTACCCGATTATGAGTGTTAAATACTCTAAGAGTTGTAAGGTGCTTAAGGACAAGGCTTTGTTGGTCAACAATCATATGCAGAAGGTTGAGTCTTACTTAAATGAACCTAAGTGAGATTGTCGTACAAGGGAGAAAGTGTAACTTGCACAGTATAAGTTCGTTGTCTAGGAAAACTTTTATAATAATAGTTTATCATCAATGTATTAAGTCTAAATATTAGTGTAACTTAAAGGCTGAATCTCTTCACAAACTAAAAAAGGGTTTCACTAGATGTTTGTGTGATTGAATAAGACTAACGAATAATAAGGTCTATATTTATTGCTTGCAAATTGCATCTTAAAAGGGTTATTTAATTACATGAAACTTATTATAAAGCCTATCATAAGGGCTTGGTACAATCCTTAGCTGAGTCATCAATGTGGACCCAAAGATATGGCAATTGACAACATCTATAGTCCCATATAGGTCCATTTACTTAAACTACATCATATGATCACTTAGGTATATATTGCCGTCGTAGGCTTCCAATGGATGAAGATTGAATTTTGATTATAATGGCACAAACAGTATCCATATAATGAAGGCACTATTAGGATCCATATATAAGCATGCTCTTGAGATGTGTTTGGCAGTATAGATCCGGAGTTGTTTATGATAAGTGATATAGGCATACTGATTTGAGTCACATATCCTCTTTGGCTGGTTGGACTACTATGGCACCCTATATAATGAGACAGATAAG
>JANTNU010000002.1:35926480-35938980 GCA_024752395.1 Erythroxylum havanense
AATATAATTCATTCATTAATTAAAATATTGTAATTAATTAATTATATTAATTATATTATTTATAATTAATTAATTAATTATATTTTAATTAATTACATTAATTATATTTTAAAATATAATTAGTTTTAATTTCTCACTATTTTTTACAAACCAACCAATATCAATGGTAATGATAATCATTCATTTCTTTTAACCAACTATCATAATTATAATGATAATATCCATTCTCATTCCTCACTATATTCATTCCCATTCTTATTACCATTCTCCTATATGAACCAACCGCCTCCTTAGCCTTTCTAGCCTAATAAAAGCTAGGCCTATTGTATATGTGAATCTCAGAACTTCAAGGATGGAGAAGAAGGAATTCTAATTGTTAATATACATTAGTCTAGTGGACACCATGTAGGCTTATACTTCATCATGAAAAGAAAGTTTTTTTTTCTTGTTTGTTTATCATAGCACTAAAAGAAGAACTGATAAAGCAAAGTAGTCATGGCCACACATTACATGATTACAACAATAAATGCATCAATACTGATCGTTTTCTTGTGGTTTTACTTCTATCTATAACGCAATCCATTTAGCAACGGATAAAATTACGTAATTCATACTGGATCAGCAGTCTTTCCATATGCAGAACCTGATAACTTGATCATCTCCCAAATCATTTTATCACGTAACTGTTGTTACCTTGTGACATTCCACCAAAAAAGAAGTTGTTGACGGATGATGTTTCTGTGGCTTAAAATTACGAGAATTTAAAATTATATGTGGAAAGTTACTGGAGCCGATGGCAGCTTTTGACCTATGCAGGCCTGCCGGAACTATACTCTAATTCAATCTCCAAACAAAATCAACATGTTAAACTTCAATGAACCTTCAATGTGGAGGTAGGCCCATGATACCCTGAGGATGTACCGCTTTGATACTTGTAGAAGTTATCATCGGAGGGTTTAAATATTAATTTTTTTAAATTTTAAAGGGTCTAGTATATCACTAACTCTTAAATAATTTCGTTATATATATATATTAAAAATAATTTTTTTAAATAAACTTGGGAGTCCAATGGCCCCCCAAGTCCTAATATAGCTCCGTCCTTGATACCGGAGCTCCCCACCTATGGTACCATTTTTTATTGACTTGCTTAAAGCATTAATAGCTACCCCGACCGATTTTAGTGCAAGGGTTGAATCTTCACTGAAGTCTTATTTTAATTATGAAAGTCAGGCAATCTTATAATAAAACTGAGCTTAAAAGGGCAGTAGCTAGTTTTCCTGTAACCCACCAAGTCTGATCAGTGGAAGGTTGCTGCAAAAGGCCAAACTACCTACTTGGCATGAAACCTGCTTATTGCCATAGGTTGTGGTCCAAGAATTGAATGTCGAGAGTGTCAAGTTTAAAATACACGGAGGTCGGCATAACTAGTTGAGAAAGAACCTATGGCAATTCCATTAATTAAGGGATTCCTTAATTATGCACCCATTTCGTATAGTTTAATGTAGTGGAGAGGGAATCTATCTATTAGTTATAATCTCTTGATCCTAAATTTTGAGAATTTCTTTATATGTTGGATTAATTGGTGTGATGTTTTTATTGCTATGAGGTTTAATGATATTTAAAGTTATTTCAACAATTCGACCAATCTAACTAGAAAAAAAAAGATTCAATTTTTGTGCCAATAGTTTGTTGAAATACTGAATTATAGACTGGTCTATTAGTGCTAGGAATTTGAAAACATTATATAACAACATTGGGAGGTAGGAAACACTCACGCTTGGTAAATACAATGCATGTTTGAACAATGCTTTTAAAAACTGTGTTGAATCAGAAAAGGTTTCAATCAGTATTTTGATGATAATAAAATATAATAATTATTAATGAGTTTATTATTTTGATGAAAAGCAATATATGAAGTCATAAATTTAAAAAGATAGTTCATGAGGTTGATAAAGAGAAGTTGAAGTTTATTACTATCCAAAAAAAAGTTCAAATCAAGAATAAAAGAAGATCAAAGCTTATCAATGTCATTCTTTAGTTTGTAATGTTAATTGCAATCTTACTTTGTTAATTTGATGCTCTGAAAGGTTCCCTGTGCATAAATATATATCTCGTTGAGTGTTTACAATCATCAAGAGACATTGAAGTTTTTTCTGTTTAATAGAAAAATCTCATGGTTTTTCGAATACTCTTTAGAAATATTTTGGAAAGTATTTAAATCATAAATGGATTAAAACAAATTAGTTTTGAGCATTTGAAATTATTAAAATCATATTTTTGGGGTGATTGTTTGACTAATATTAGTTAAAATTGTTAAATTTGATGTACTATAATTTTGTTGTAATATTGGATTAACGAGTGCACTATAAATAGTCATTGTAATAACTAGTTTTTAGTTCCAACAACTAGGAATGATCTTAAAACACTATAAATATGTGTTTCTTATTGATTTTAGTATCAAGAAGGTTTTGAGTGTCTTATACACACATTTCAAAACTTTTTCCAATCATTTGAGCATCATTTTCTCATATTTATGTGAGTGAGACATTTTGGAGTTATTAAATGATAAAGTGAGGAACTTTGAGTTATAATATTTTGTTTTGGGGAATATATTATTGCCTTGTGGGGTGATCTAAGTAAGATTGATGTTCCTTTTCACTTTGGAAGAAGATTTTAAGAAGGTTTCCTCTTTACTAAGAAAGATTGTACAAATATTATTCTTCGCCTTGAAAAAAAATATATATAGTGGAATTCCGAGTAGAGTCTTAGGAGTGGACGTAAGCAAGGGTTGCTTGCTGAGCTATTATAAATCAGTTTGTAGTTGTTTGCTGAACTTCTATAAATCAGTTTGTACTCTTTCTTTACTACCTTCTATAAATTATTGTTCTTTAAGAAATTTCGTAATCTTTATTTACATTGATTATTGTTAATTGAGTACAGTGGTTAGAAAAGTTATTGAATTTTTTAAATACCTAATTCACCCCCATTTGGGTGTCATTAGGTTCTAATAAGTTGTATCAAAACAAGTCTATCAGGTTAGAATTTGTAATAAAATCCTATAGTAAAGATCCTAATGGCATATTTAGGAGCATCATCATTATAAATGGCAATAGGTCGAGCTAAGCCAGGTCAGGACTGCTTGACTCGTGGCCCAATTGGCTAATGGTGGGTTGGCTTAGGCTTGTCCAATTTAAATTTTCTAAAACAAAATTTAAAAAATGAAATCACTTTGTTATTTCTCTCTCGATTAGGCTAAGATCGAGTCAAGAAATTTGGCCCGTTGACTTCATGTTACGCCAAGTCAGGCTAGATTGCCATGCTTAATCATCCTCATCATTCAACTATGATGGATAAAGCATTAGTAAATCTCCTTTCTTTGATGATAATGATTATTGTTAATGAAAAACTAGGACAAGATTATTCTCAATGGTCGAAAGCATAGACTTATAAGAAATAGTTTCAAATGGTCTATTTATTCCTAGGAACATTTTAGACAATAAAAAGGTGCTCAAATTAAAGAAAAAATAGGAATCTCATAATAAGAATTTGGTTTCCTTAAATAGTAAGGCCATATACATCCTTTTTTTTTGCATTAAGAAGAAATGAATTTAATAGGGTGTGTATGTATGAAATGGCTCATGAAATTTGGTATACTTTCTAAGTTACACATAAAATAACCAATCAAGTAAAGGATAGCAAAGTTAGAATACTAACATATCAACATGAATTGATTTAAATGAAGCTAGATCAAATTACATCTAGCATGTATAGTAGATTTGTTGATATTATTAATGCTCTCAAAGGTCTTAGAAAGACCAATACTAATATTGAAATGGTAAGAAAGTTACTTAGGCTAATTTCGAAGATGTGGGAAGCTAAAGTGAGGTTTATATAAAAAGTCAAGGATCTAACAACACTACCATTGGAGGAGTTTTCTAGATCTCTCCTCAAATATAAAATAAGGATCTAAGAGACATAAGAAGAAATGAAGCTTCAAAAGGAACAGAATTTAGCATTCAAAGCCTCAAAGGAATGATTAAACAAAGAGGTAGAGACACCAACTAATGTAAGAAATAAAGAAGGCAATGGTTTAATCACTAAAAAATTCATGAAGTTCTTGAAGAAGAAATTCTCTTAAAAAAGGACTTCATTGAAGGTAAAAGTGATTTAAAATATAAATCCTCTAACATTATTTGCTTTGAATGTAGAAAACTTGACCATATAAAGTCATCATGTCCTCTATTTAAAGATAATGAGAAGTATGAGGAAAACTATAAGAAGGAGAAGAAGCACAAGAAGAAAGCACTTACATTATCAACTTGGGATGGCACAAGTGAATTCAAAAGCAAGCATTCAGAAGAAGAGATAACTTGTATATTTCAATCATCGAAGAATCTTTGATCATTCTGGTATGGATCCATCTTCCTGCACTACCAGTTTATTATTTCTCTAAAGGCCCAATTTACTCAATTGGTAAGTTAATTAGCAATCATCTAAAAATTGATGCCTTGATGATCACATTAGTTAGACTAGGTTTAGTGCAAACTATTATTGAATTAAATGTATCTAAGGAACTAATTTCACATTTTTGGCTAAAGAACAATAACCATATATATTGGCAATCAATTAAATATGAGGACATCCCAAGCTTTTCATCATTGCAAAAACGTGGACTTGTTGAGAAGAATTGTCGAGCCTTACATGGTGGAATATCTGAGCCGAAGAAGAAGTGAATTCCCAAGCCAAAGGTGAATGATAAAATTGAGATCTTGAAGGGTAAGGAGATTATGAATGGTCCAATTCCTGAATTACCAAGAACAAAATTGTCTGGTTTGAAGATAATGGATAAACAGAACCTTTCGGAGAGTAGGGATGCTTCACTGAATCATCTACAAGGTAATTTTTTGCCTACTTATGTCCTAGAGGAGGTACTGCCCTCACCTGACGTATTGACCCTACTCTTTTTGGAGAAAGAGATTGATTCCTCTTATCTGCTTGGTCATGATTTTGTTGAGTGGCCTTGTGTGACTACTAAGATTGCTATTGACTTTGCTATATCAACCCTAAACATGTCTCCAATCGTTCTTGTTGTTTTAATGGTTCTGTCGACTTTAGTGTCTAGAGATGCTATGATTATGCCATTGTTTGCTGCTGTAGTTATGTTACATACTACTTCCATAAAGCACATGTCCAAATGTACCAGAGGACATTTAAAAAAATACTCTATGAAAAAGGTACATTAAGATAATGAAACCAACTTATTAAAGGCATCAAACATATCGTAAGCATTCTAAGTCTTCAATTCTTCCCATTTCATTCACAAACATAAAGTCACATGTCATTACAATTCAAAATACATATATATACATTACACAACATTTTTAAAAGTTCACTCTTAGTACTAAAAATATAACATGGCATAGGATGCTAATACACCAGACATCTATCTAGACTCCTCAGATTCAGTTGATCAAACCTTTAAGCCATTCTTGTCCCCAAAATGCAAGTACTAGACTTCTACTATAACATTTTAGTAGTTAGAACTCCCTTAAACCTGAAAAATAATGTTGCAATCTTGATGAGTTTGCAAACTCATTGAGTGAACCATCATTGATGTATTCATTCAAGTCAGATCACAAAAACAAGTTATAACCCAATTCAATAAGTATATCAAACCATCCAGTATTGAATACCACATCATATCCAGTATCCATTGCGGATATTAAGATCATTTTTGGCCCATATCCATTGTCGATACTGAGACCCTTTCATCTAAGCTTGAGGCTCTTTTTCATAATCCTCAGCTCAAAACTCTTTTCCTACTTTAGTCACTCTAGTCACAACTCCTTTATCTGATCATGAATTTCAATTTGATGGGATGTATCTTTTCATATGCCATGCATTCATTTTAGTATACTCATGCCTTATCTCAAGCTCCTCAAATTTCAATCCAATATTTATCAATATATTGTACATGCATTTTAGATTAAACATTCAATTTATATAGAAGCACATATAATTGAGTTTATACATCTAAGTTAACTTACAGTACGCTCCTATGAAGCTATTGCATTAATGTTCCGGTAATGTCTAGATATTGATGATCACCTTGTGCGTCTATTATTATGCAATATACACATAGTTCACAAATCACTAATTTGCTTAATCATATGAATATACAATCATGCACATGTATATGTGTCATGTTTCAACGCTTGCTTAATTGGCTTTCTGGGTATGTATTCTTATACAAATTTCTTAACCATTCAAACATTATAGCTTGTATACAATTAGTTTGCAATCATGTTTATACCTTAAGTAAGCTTGATTTACTCCAAATTCATCAATCATACATTCACCATACTTTTCTAGCAATATAAAATCATACAATTTCCCAATTCTCATTCTTTCATACCTAATACACATTACTCAAATCCTTATGATAATGTTTGCATTCATAAGAATACATTTGTTCCTTTGTCACATCACCATAGTAGGCTACATTGATCCCAAAACAATACATTCTTTAAGTTATGAAATCAATTAACAACCTAAACTTATCAAGCTCTTTAACTAATTAATCAAGCAATAATCTAAGTTCATTTTAAGCCTTAATCAAGTCTAAATACTTGAATTTAGAGTGACTTTTCCTCATATGGTTCAACTTGTACATAAAATAGAAATTATCAATTCAAAACTAGGCCCACGATTGTGGGGGACAATGCCACGATCGTGATAGAAGCTAGTGCAACAGGCCAAGATTGTGTTTTGAGGGCCACGATCGTGCACAATCTTTCTTCCTCAATTCACTATGAATTTTGCATACTTAGAGACATCACTACTACTTGAACTTTTTCCAGAATTTATATCCTATAAAGCTACTTTATTTCATACAAGTCTAACTTCCATAATGGTTACATTAAATGTGATAAAAATCTACTCATTTGCTTCATTACCATTCACTTTATACCATCATACATGTAGTCCTAACTTTTCCCAGATTTGAAAACATCTTAATAACACCTATCTTTATCATGAAACTCATTAATTATACCTCAAATCCCAAATTAGATAATCCATATGATAGCCTATAAACTACTGCTTTCATACATTAAAAAATATAACTGAAAAGTAACTAATTCATTCATCATTTTATGGCATAACTTAAACATCAACAGTACATTCAATCCATCCCTAATTAGTCATCATATTACATGCCACAAAGATTAGTACTTCACTTACTAGTTTATCTCAAATGCCACCTTAATGTGTCAAGCCTTCTTTGCCTCAGATGCATGTAAGATCATCTCAAGAACAGGTGGGAGTAGGATGGTTTCAGCAAGGACAAGAAGATGACAATGATTCAACAATGTTCTACTTCTAAAACTATTTTATGAAGGACATTTGCATGGATTTTGGTGTGAAAATTGAACAAAATTTAGAAAAAACATAGAGATATGAAGGAGAAGTAAACTTCAGTAGTGAGAGGGAGGAGAAGGAGAGAGTTTCAACAGAAACAACAAATAAAGAGATTATGTCATGTGTCTGTTGTGTGGTGTGAGTGGAGAGGACACTTATTGAGTGTCTAAGCTAAATACATGTCCTCTTTTTAGGCTGTCAAATATCACATAGTTCTTAGCCCATTTGCCACTTAATTCTACTACCGTATTTCACTCACTTTATAGGCTTATTCATCCTAAATTTTCACATGTAAATTATCTTGCTACTTGAAAATTTTCCTAGTCTAAATGAACATATTAATCTATCAATTTTCCAATTGTGACAAATAACTCCAAATTACTAATTGTAATCCATCAATTCTTTTTATTTGGAAATCAAATATAAGACATTAGAAATGCACAATCATGCCATAATTATTTAGAAACTTTCATGCCCTAGAATATGTCAATTGAGTGCAATTTTTTTCTAAATCAACATTCTTGTGTGTGGGTGCTCATATTATGCATATGAATGAAATCATAAAATATATCTTAGATGCACCAAATTCATTCTAATATGATGTAATTCAGTAATCTATCACTTAATCCTTCAGTGGGTTTAGAAATCTACTATTAAAATTCTCCCCTCCTTAAGAAATTTCATCTTCGAAATTCTTACTTGATTGATCAAATAGATGGGGGTACTGTTTCCTCATGTTTTCCTCAATCTCCTACATAGATTCGTCTCTCAAATGATTCCTCCAAAAGACTTTAACCAAAGGAATTACTTGATTTCTTAGTTGCTTAGTCTGATATCCAACTATTTTAACTAGTTCCTCTACATAACTCAAAGTAGTTGCAATCTCAACCTCCTGTGCTGGTAATATATATGCTAGATCTGACCGATATCTCCTAAGCATACTAACATGAAATGCATTATGAATCTGAGCCATTTTTGGCAATAATGCTAATTTGAAAGCCAATGGTCTAACTCTCTTTGTAATCTTATAAGGATCGATATATCTAGGGCTTAACTTTCCTTTTTAACTGTACCTGAACACTCCTCACCAGGGTGACACTCTAAAAAATACCTTGTCTCCTACTTGGTACTCTATATCTTTTTAGTGTTGATCTGCATAACTCTTTTGCCTGTCTTGAGCTACCTTAATCCTATTGGAGATCAATTTTACCTTATTAACAGTATCTTGAATCAACTATAGACCTTCAACAATCTTTAGGCCTTCTTCATCCAATATAAAGGTGCTTGACTCGTTCTACCATATAACGCCTCATAGGGAGCCATACTAATACTACTATGATATTGATTATTGTATGAAAATTCAATAAGAGCTACATATTCATCCCATACTCCTTAAAACTACAAAAACACAAGCCCTAAACATATCCTTAATAGTCTAAATAGTCCTCACTCTATCTGTCTGTCTGAGGATGAAACACTGTACTAAAATTTAGCTTTGTACCTAATGTTGTCTGTAGGCTACCCCAAAATTTATAACTAATCAGGCACATCAACTCGGGAAGAAATGTTCCAATTTGAAACTAGTTAAGATCATTACCTCCAAGATTTATTTCGAAAATTGCAACAATTGAGGAGGCTCATTACGTCAATGACTTGTCATTGGAGAAGGTATTTAGAATTCTTACCAATTTTGAAATGAATCTATTGAGGGGTAAACAAGAAAGTAGCAAAGGATTGGCATTACAGGTTGAAATTAGAAAAGGTGTAAATGATGTGGAAGATGAATTCGACGAGAATGAGGATATGGAGCTATTAACACGAGAGTTCAGTAAGTGGCTAAAAAGAGTGAAAAAGGACAAACTTGAGTTTAGGCAAAATAGCAAGAACTCATTGAATAACAACTTCAAACAACAAGTCAAAACTCCAAAGGGAGAAAGAAAGGTAAAGAGAATTCAATGCCATGAGGGTTAAGGCTTTGGATAGGTTTAAGAGAATTCAATGCCATAAGTGTCAAGGCTTTGGATATGTTCAAGCAGAGTGTGCTAATACCATGAAGAAGAGAAAAGGAAAATCCTATACGAGCACTTGGAGTGATAATGAATCTAGAAGTGAATATGAAAGTGAAGAAGAAATTGTGAATAGTATTGCGTTAGTTACTTTGTATAGCAAAAGCCTAATTTCTTGCTTAACAGCAACTGAGAAGGAATTAACTAAAGACGAAAAAGTGAGTAAATCAAAAAATTTTGAGATAAACGCAGACCAATCAGCTCAAGGCTCAATCTTAGATTATAATAGTGAAGAAAATGGGTTCAGGCGATAAAAAGGAGAACATTTACAAGGATTACAAATTAATGTATGAAAAATGGTTGAAAATATGTAGAAAGAGTGAAAGATTGAAGGAAGAGAATCTCTCTATAAAGAATACCATCCAAGAGTTAGAAAAGAAATTGATGTTGACATTAGATGAGCTTCGTGAACCTAGAATAAAATTGAGAATATTGAATGGAGGCACAAAAAAACTAGAAAAGTTGATAGAAATTGGTAAGGTTAAAGGGGATCTTCAAGGTATTGCTATAAGGATGAGTGCTCTAAAGTGAATGAGGAGAAAAATAATATATCCAGATCTATCTAAAAAGAAGAAAAATCAAGAAAGAATCGAATATTTATACCGACTTGTTATTTTTGTGGAGTTATCAAGCACATAAGGCTGAGATGCTACAAGATATTACAAATTATGTTTCAAAGGGGTCAAAATAAAAAATCTAGACACTTTCTATTAAATTTTCAACAGCAACTCATATTACTGAAGTACTCATTGGTTAGAAAGGGTCAAGTACAAGCATAAAAATGTAGTGAAGGAAAAACAAGAAATTGTACAGATTCACAGTTAGTTACTGCTTTTGAAGAAACTGCTTAGAAAAAGGACAAGTTAGTTAGTTCATAAGAAGAAACTGATGACCGAGATAATGTGATGAGGAATAAGCCCAGGTTTGAAATTCTTTGAGGGGCACAGGGACTGTGTACTTTACATTTTTAAAGTATTTTTTGTGTTTTTTTAAAAAAGACAAAACGTAAAAGAAATTGTCTTCTTTAGTTCTTTAGTTTATATGTTTCCATTGTTGTCCCATCTTTTTAGTAGTTTACATTGTGACTTCAATTTGGCTCCATCGAAGACACTTTAGGTCTCTCATCAGTGTGGGTCTCTCTCTCGAGTATCTCTCTCTTTCACTACATTGACATCACTCATCTTTATTTGCTCGCGTTTATGAATTTGATTAGTCTTATGAAGATGGAATTGAAGTAATGATATATTGGCATGTGTATTGACTGGTGGTAAACTGTCATCTTGGCGTGCTTATAATTTTCTGCTGAACCTACTACTGATTTTTATGCTTCTTTATTCACTAAGATTGATTATGTTGAAGGCAATCTTAGTTTTGACAATATTTTATCCCAAGGGGAGACATCAGATTGTTTATAGTGAATGTTTCATTCAAGGGAAGATTTCAAGACATACACGTGTCTATTCATTGTGCTTTCTAGTATCTTTTTATCCCAAGGGGGAGAAAGGTAGATGACTGGATAAACTTGATATTTAATTAAAGGGGAATATTTGCTATATGAATTGTGAATTTGATACTTATATGTCTAATTATGTTATTTAGAGGAGTTTTTTGGATGTGAGATAATGTTGTGGGAATTTTCAAAAAGGTGTGGCCAAGTGTAGAAAATTAAGTGCAATGGGCATTAATTACATATGGATAAAACAAAGCTTATGTGATTTTTGTGGATTGAAGAAAACAAAGGAATGTCGTTATTATTTGTTTGGTGTGGGACTATTATTGCATATGTGTATCGTGCACCAATTAATAGCTGAAAAATATCTTATGTGGGTGTGGAATAATGTGGGTGTAGCATGTGTTAATTGTTTATTGAATAAAGATTATGGCTATGTGCATGTCTTGTGATATAGCTAAAAAAAATCGTAGGCTACGGTGAAGAGTAGTTATAGTGCAATGGTCTTGCGTGGGAGTTTTGGGGTTTTGGTCTTCATATATACACTATGGGTTAAGTAGATCTTGTGTGAGTTTTATAGAAGGTGTAGTGGCGGCTCATCATCCACAGTGAAGAGAAAACATTGCAAAGAAGTATGAACCAAAGCAAGTGGTTAACAGTAGAGGCTTTGGCAGCAAGAGGAAGGAGAAGAATGGGCGATTCGTTGAGGGTTGTGGAGCATGTTGCAAGCTTGCAAAAGGACCTTCCTTTACCACTCTTGAGGAAATCTTCACTGACCCATCTGATATCGAGGATGACATTAAATGAGTTGAAAAGTTGCTGTATTTGTGTGATTTTTAGAGTTGCATTTTTCTAGCTTTGAGCGACTATCATTGGGCTGTTCTGTTGTAAAGTGTCTACAGTTTTGGCAGCTAGTTTTCTATAGTATTTGTGTGTGAAAAATTTCAGCACTCATTGTGAATTTTGCAACTTTGATGTTTATAATGTTTTGGTACATAAACGTTTATATTTCATGGTGATAACTTTCAGATCTATTTCAATGGAGCTGAACCTATCGGGAAGTTGTTTTTCTCTTCTTTCTCAGATGTTGTCATTTATGTTGAATTTTTTTAATCACTTGAGTTGTTTAGTTTGTTTCATTATCATTAACCATCGTTTAAGAAAATCCTCTATTGAAGTTAGTACAAGGTGGTCATACTATTATGTGAAAATTCTTTCATGAGAAGTGAGGTTGAGAGATAGTATTAAGGGTTGAGTGGTGTCGGCTCAGTAAAGCCTTAGATAAATCTATTATACTTTGGTGAAAGTGTTAAGCTGGGTGAAGATCCCGCAGATGTAGACAAGGTGTGTCAAACTGCGTTACTAAATTTTTGATGCTTTTTGTTATTTTGTTTTGATTGTTTTTGTTTCCATTTGTGCTAGGGATGTTTATGATAAAAATTGGAAAGTTTGCAAAACTACTATCCCGTTTGGTTTTTCACACACCATTCAAACTCCTATACGGCCGAGATCCTCCCATTCTTCATCCTTTTGTTTAAGGCGAAACTTACATTGCGGAATTGGAA
>JANTNU010000002.1:35999926-36011642 GCA_024752395.1 Erythroxylum havanense
ACATTAAAATAAGTTCACCAACCTCTTTTAAAATTTTTCTACCATGACTCAAATTTTAACAGGCATTTACTAAATGCATTAAAAGTATACTAATTTAAGAATATACACCGAAATTGGATGATTATTTGTGCATCTATTGAAAAGTATTAATCTACATAGTTTTTTCAATAAAATTATAAATAGCATTCTTAAAAATGTCTGAAAATCCCGAGAAGAATATGACCATCTGTTTCAATGCAGAAAACACTTTGCGCATTGACAAAGAATGCAGAATGATAGGACGGAAAGTCAAAGAAAACAGCATTGCTGATGTAAGAAACCCCAAGGATCCCAGTCGATTATGAACAGATAAATCAAGCCGTTATCTGTTGGTTAGCAAAGTCAATTATGACTACAAGTTGTTCTAGCTTGATTTCGCTTTTATGTTATTTTGACTTTTAGCACTGCATTATTTGACTATATCAAATTAATTATTGTTGGATATTGTTAATAAGTAATTAAGAAGATGGATATGATTTCATTATCTTGGATAAGATGGATTTTAAAGAAATCCTACTTGAAATCAAATCCTAAAGAAGATAAGATTTATTGGATATGCAGGAAAAAATTTTGAGATAGATATGCAGTTGATTCATTGGTTATTTTTGTGCTATCTTTCGCAGCTGCGTGTCCACTACTCCATTATTTTTGTGAGGGAAAATGACCAGAAAATTTGTCCGAGTGTGCAACTATGATTTTGGTATAGCTTTGTGGTGAAACATATATCCGATTAATAAGGTTTTGAAGCTGCTGTGTGTGAACTGTTGAGTGATAGTTCTCAAAGATTTACAGCAGAATTTTTTTTGACAATCTCCGACAAATTTAGTTGATGAAGTTGCACACACATAAGAGTATTTTTATATCAAGTATTTTTTATTTATGTTATTATTGTTTCAATTATAGAAGAGTGTTTTTATATCAAGTATTTCTTTGATTTATGTTATTATTATTTCAATTACTTGAGATTATATTTTCATATTCGTTATCTTTCATTGTTGCAAAAATCCTCTATTGAGATTAGCACGAGGTTATCATGCTATTGTGAGTGAAATACTTTCATGGGATGTAAGGAAAAGTGAATAATATCAAAGGATAAGTGGTGTCCGCTTAATAAAACCTTGAGTAAAACTATTGTATCATGGTGAAAGTTTATTAAGCTAGGTGAGAGCCCTGCAGACGTAAACTGGATGTGCCAAACTGTGTTATTAATTTTTGGTTGTTGATATATTCGTTGCATGTTTAATTTTTCTGTTTGCACTTTAATTATGGAAAATCAATAACTGTAAACATAGTTACTTTCTATTAAGCAACTGACAAAAACAGTACAGAGCAATTGCGGAAAAACACATTTATTGCAGAACTGTAAGTTTTTCAAGTATAATTAATTCGCTAAAGTTAAGTAATTTAACTACTTTTTCTTTAATATAACCATTTAAGAAGGCACTTTTGACATCCATTTGGAACAATTTGAAGTTTCTATAACCTGTGAAGGCAAGTAAAATTCTAAACGATTCCAATCTAGTAACAAGTGCATAAGTTTCATCAAAATCAATACTTTCCAGTTGATTATAACCTTGAGCTACAAATCTAGCTTTGTTTCTTACCACCTTAAGTTTGTTTTGAAATTCCCAAAGAGTTCCAATGACTAACTTGTTTTACAGGCGAGGTACTAGATTCCAAACTTTGTTTATGTCAAATTGATTTAGTTTGTCTTTCATGATTGAAACCTAATTTTTATTAGTAAAAGCCTCTTCAATAGTCTTTGGTTCTAATTATGAGATGAGGGCAATAAGGTTGTTCTTGAAGGATGATCTAGCTCTTAGACTTTCAGAAGGATCTCGTAGAATATACTGATGTGTATCAAGACCTTTCTATTATCTTAATATTCTTCGTTGTATAGGCTCCTGTTGAGAGGATGGAGCCTTCTCTATCCTGGCTTCAGAAAGACCTTCTTGATCTTGTAATTAAGAAGGTACTATAGGTGCTATTTGAGCCTGCAATATATTTTTAGGAGCCAAGGGATACTCTTAATCATTTGAATCAGTTGTTAATGTCGATGGTAATGTTTCATCAAATACTACATGAATTCTTCCATCATCTTTGTTATTTTATTGTAAACTGTAAATCCTTTACTAGCGGTATTGCAGCCCAGAAAGATGACTTCATCTGATCTTGCATCGAAATTTTCAAGATTGTCTTTTCCTTTATTTAGAACCAAGCACTTCCAACCAAATGCTCGAAAGTAAATGATATTCATTTTTCTTCCTTTTTACAACTCATAGGGGTTCTTTTTCAAAATGGGTCTTATAAGGCACCTGTTAAGAATGTAACAGGCAGTTGACACAGCTTCTGTCTAGTAACTATGAGGTAGACTATTTTCGCATAGCATTGTTCTGGCCATATCAACGAGAGTCCTGTTCTTTCTTTCATCCACTCTATTTTGTTGAGGAGTCCTCGGGGATGAAAAATTGTGAATCATACTGTTATTGTCACAGAGATCTTCAAACTTTTTGTTATCAAATTCTCCTCCATGATCGCTGGAAACTGAAGTAATGCATTATCCTTTTTCAATTGAAAATTTTTCTAAAAAACTGCTAAAAAACTTTAAAGACATCATCCTTATTTGATAGGAAGTAAACCTATGTAAATATGGAATAATCATCTATTAAAACAAAATTGTAATGTTTACCACCAAAACTTTGAGTCCTAGTGGGACCAAATAAATCCATATGCACAAGTTCCAGCAGTTGGTTAGTAGACACAAAATTTTTAGGAGGAAAGCTGCTTCTAGCTTGTTTAAACTTGTTTACCTTTTCAAACAAGCCTAAAAAACCTGATTGCTTTCAAACTTCAAAGTCAATAGTCCTCTTACTAACTCGTTTTTGGAAAATTTTGATAGAATGTTCATGTTAACATGTCCACATCTTCTGTGCTAGATAAAGAATCCTTTTCTATAAGAAACAAAACACTTGACATTTTGTGAAGACATATCTTTACACTTTACAAGTTATGTTTCAATCTATTAAGATAAAGAACATTATCAATAGAAGTAGAGTTAGGGTTACCAATTTTACCAATTCCAGTGACTTTTGCCTTTTTTTGTCAAAAAAACAACATTACGTCCATCTTTCCTTTCAATATAGTTGAAATGTGATATTTTACCAATCATGTGTCTCGAATAGCTGCGATCAACTATCCATTGGTTTTCTCTTGTCTCCAATTTGAAGCTTATATGTAGAAAGAATTATCTCATTTTAGGTACCTAAATTTTTCTGGGTCCTTTCAGGTTAGTAGCTTGACCTTTTGGTCTTCAAACAACATTTGAGTTAATTTCTCCATTTTACGAAAGTTACAAGAATGACTAATGTGACCATGTCTAGCATTAGAAACATAAAGCAGATGAATGAGAACTGCCATAATTTCTACCATATATCAGGTTCTTGTTGTTTTGATTATGACTATTGTTGGATTTAACAAAGAAATTCTTATATGGCCTAATATTATTATTTTCATTATAACCTAGTCTCGCCTTATCAAAAACACCTTTACCATTACTGACTAATGTATCAAGATTATTCCTTCCATTAACAAAATTAACCAGATCTTTTTCTAGAGATATGACTTTTTTGGTAAATTTCTCTTTCTCAAGTTCTAGATCAACAACCTTTACTTCTAACTTACACACCTTATCCAAATCATTATCAAGCAATGAATTTTCTAACTTAGCTTCCTTCCATAACTTCCTTTTCAGGAACCTTTTGCTTATAATTAATCTCATGAGACATATTCTTCGACAACAAATTCTCATTCACAGACTCTAATGATTTAATCTTACTCTTTAAGGATGCATCATTGTTCTTGGATTTCTCAACCTCTTTGAAATGCTTCACAGTTAATTTTTTATATTGATTATACAATTCATAATATGCATTTCTTAATTCATCAACTTTAATATCAAAGTTAGAATAATATACCTCATCATCTCCTGATTTACCCATAAGACATAAGTTGCTGACCTATTTTTCTTCAAAGTTTTCAAAATCCTCATTTGTTCCTTCAAAGGTGACTTAAAGTTTGTCTCACATTTCTTTTGTTATAAAATAGTAGGATATCTTGTCATACTTTTTTGGAGATAGTGCATAGATCATATTATGTTTTACTTTTAACAATTAGCCGTTCATTTCTTCTGTTAACATCAGTTTATAATTCTACGTCATTAGTAATGGGAAGTGTGGTTCCAGCTTTGATAGCTTGCTAGATCTCGATATCTACAAATTGAAGATAGATGTTCATACTCTCTTTCCAATAGGAATAGTTGTTTTCATTGAAATAAAGAGGCTTTGATACAAATTGTCCTTTAAGGCTTTTCAAATTTTTTGCCATGATCTACCACATGATTTACGACACAATAAACGTGAAACCTCACTTTGATTCCAAATGATAAAATAAACACAGGCAAGAGGGGGATGAATTGTGTATAAAAACAATTTCAAGGTACTTTCAAATTGATAAGATCCCGCTAAACAAAAAAAAATTATAAATAGAAGGTTCTTATAAACTTTCAAAAGGATCTTGTTAATGTTGAAAATGAAAGAAATCTGTTAATTGAAAGTGGCCAACTAATGCTCAAAACAAAAGGAGCATATTTAATTGATAGGAGCTTGCTAGTGCTCAGAAAGAAAAAAGCCTGTTAGACGATAGAAACCTGTTAAATGACAGGAGTCTATTAAACAATAAGAACCTTCTAAACGATAGGAGCTTGCTAAATGATAAATCATGTTAAAATACTTTAAAACAGAAGGTACCTGTTAAAACTAAAAAGAACTTCTTGTAAGTTGAAAACAAGAGACGACTATTATAAAAGTGAAGGAGCCTCTTGCAAATATAAAACTTAAACACTATAATATGAAAATTTAAAGTTAAGAAGAGAGAAGAAATGACACAGTCAATTTATACTAGTTCGGCTTATAACCAAGCCTATGTCCAATCTCCAAATATCCGACTTGAGAGTTTCACTAAAATTCTAAGTAGTAATTTGACGAGCCTCTTCAAGCTCACAAGTACATATTTTTCAAGATTTTTTAACCTTTCACATTAGTAGTGTTTAACTAGCCTCTATAAGCTCTCAACAAATGAAAAAGTGATTTGCTTGATATAAGCTTCAATGATTTCTCTCAAGACGAATTTTCAATTTCTAAGGCATAAGAAATCTGATAAAGATATGAATTTCAAGAATATTGATGCCTTTGATGTATTTAAAAAATCTGGCTTCTTAACTTCTTATTCACAATTACAGTGATTCTTTCTTAAATAGACATTTTATTCAACTAGCGATTGCTTCATTTCAATTCTGAGTTGACTTTATGTTTGACGAATCTTTGATATTATCTCTGCTAAAATGTTTCAATGTTCAGACATTAAGAAATAAATATGGCAATGTCTTAGAGCTGATTGATGAAATATATGATTAGTAGGATCCTTCTCGATATTGTAGAATTATTTCTAATAAGGTAAGATCATTAAGAAGGTTCCTGTAAAAAAGGAAATACTATTCTTATAATTTTATTTCCTTTTAAGAATTATATCATTACATATACAAGGATATAAACCCAATTTAAATTTTGAAATATTGTGTAGTCATCATCAAAATCATTAATAGTAAACCTTGAGCTAACATCTATTTCCTTGTGACATTTTCAGTTAGAATTTTTCGAGTGTAGCGACTTTTAAGGATGCCTGAGGGTGTGTGAAGGTTTTTGGGGTGTTCTTTATGCCATTGTGATATACTTGAGCAGACGAACAATTTGGCATATGGTAAGTTATTTGAGGAGCAAATTAAATTAAAAAAAGCCTAGAATATTAGTACAAATTGAAGATAGATGATCATACTCTCTTTCTAATAGGAATAGTAGTTTCCATTGAAATAAAAAGGCTTTGATATGGATTATCCTTTCATGCTTTTCTTTTTTTTTTCATGATCTGTCACGTGCTATAAAACACAATAAATGTGAAACCTTACTCTAATACCAAATCATAAAACAAATACATGCAAGAAGGGGCTGAATTGTGTGTAAAAAATCTCAAGGTATTTTCAAATTGATAAGATCCTGCTAAACAAAAAAAATATAAATAGAAGGGTCTTATAAACTTTCGAAAGGATCTTGTTAACGTTGAAAATGAAAGGAGCCTGTTAATTGAAAGTGGCTTGCTAACACTCAAAATAAAAAGAGTCTGTTTAATCGATAGGAGCATGCTAGCACTCAAAAAGAAAAGAGCTTCTTAAACAATAGAAGCCTGTTAAATGACAGGGGTCTATTAAACATTAGGAGCCTTCTAAACGATAGGAGCCTATTAAATAATAAATCCTATTAAAACAATTTAAAACAGAAAACTAAAAAGAACTTCTTGTAAGTTGAAAATAGAAGGGGCCTATTATAAAAGTGAAGAAGCCTTTGGCAAATATAAAATACAAACACTATAATAAAAAAATTTTAAGTTAAGAAGAGAGAAAGAATGACACAGTCGTCAGTTTATACTAGTTTAGCTTATAACCAAAGAATGACGCAGTCGATTTATACTAGTTCAGCTTATAACTAAGCCTACGTCCAGTCCTTAAGTATCTAACTTGAGTATTTCATTAAAATTTTAAGTAGTAATTTGGCGAGTCTCTTAAAGCTTACAAGTACATATTTTTCAAAGTTCTTAAACCTTTCACATTAGAAGTATTTAACTAGCCTCTATAAGCTCTCAACAAATGAAAAAGTGACCTGCTCAATATAAGCTTCAATGATTTCTCTCAAGAAGAATTTTCACTTTCTAAGGCACAAGAAGTCTGATAAAGATATGACTTTCAAGAGTATTGATGCCTTTGATGTATTTAAAAAATTTGGCTTCTTAACTTCCTGTTTGCAATTGCAATGGCTCTTGCTTAAATAGACATTTTCTTCAACTAACGGTTGCTTCATTTCGATTCTAAGTTGATTTTGTGTTTAACAAATCTTTGATATTATCTCTGCTGAAATCTTCTAATATTTAGACATTAAGAAATAAATATGACAATTCAGAATAATGATAGCATCTTCTTTATATAAGACTATTTATTCATAGTTACAAAATTGAAAATTCTTAGAGCTGAATGATGAAATATATGATTAGCTTAATCCTTTCCGATATTGTAGAATCATTTCTAATAAGGTAAGATCATTAAGAAGGTTCCTGTAAGAAATGAAACATTATTCTTATAATTTTATTTCCTTTTAAGAAGTATATCATTACCTATACAAGGATATAAATCCAATTTAAATTTTGAAATATTATGTAGTCATCATCAAAATCATTAATAATGAAACTTGAGCTAACATCTATTTCCTTGTGACATTTTCAATTAGAATTTTTGGAGTGTAGCAATTTTTAAGGACATGTGAGGGTATGTGAGGGCCTTTGGGGTTGTTCTTTAACCATTGTGATTTACTCTAGCAGAGGTACAATTTGGCATATGGTAAATTGTTTTAGAAGCAAATTAAATTGAAAAGCCTAGAATATGAATACAAAAGGTTGGAAGAGAAAAATTGAAAGGAAACCAGAATTTTTTGATTCCTTTTTATAAAAGATGCTGTGATACCATGTATAAACAAAAAGAAAGGAAGAGTTATATAACGATTTTTATATTTTTGTGTATATCATCAAATCTATTAGGGGATATTTATATACAATGAGCCAAACTAAATAAGCAAGAAATCCCTAATTTTATTCAATCTATTTACACAATCATAATAATTAGTTGGCTATTAGATGCTAGAATCAAGGACAAATTACTACTAACACTGGAAATGTATTTGAATATACATAAATTAGTATTTTTAAGAAAATGAATATTTAACTAATTATTTAAGTGAAAACATTTTATTATAGAAAATAATTTTAATTTTTTATTTTCAGGTATTTATGTCTTCAAGAATAAGCAATTTAGGACATTCACAGTTTTTTACTAAAAAGTAAAACCAAAATCAGTGAGAATTATTAAATTAAAAAGTTATCTGGAAAGAGATAAACAAAAAGGAAGGGAATTTGTGTTCTAACGAGAACTGACCCACCAAGTCTTGAATAAGAATAAAAGGAAGGGAATTTGTCTTCCAACAAGAATTGACCCACCAAGTCTTGAAGCAGAAATTAAAGTTCGACCAAGTCCCACCACTGTTCTGTCATTTGTAACCATTTCTCCATCTCGAATCTGAACAAGTCGAGAACTGATGGAACATCATCATCGGACATTTGCGATTCAAGAATGCACACGAGTTTCCAGTGCTTGCCGGCATATTAGAAAAAGTGCTCTTGTGTTTCACACAGAACGCAAGAGTATGAACTAATCTTTTCCCACGTCAAAATATGAATCAAACTTTTAACATCGACGACAAATTCACTAATGCAAATATGGTGCCACCAGGTCAATATATTCCTGGCCCAAAGGGAAGTCCTAATTCATAGACGGTCTACTTACTCCAGCACAAAATGGTTGGGTGAGGTCACTTCTTAAAAAATTGGGCTGTCTGTTAAGGCTGTACAAATTGGTATTGGTTGTAAGTAGGCGTCCAAGAAAATCTTGGAAGTTGGCAGTGGTCTCGGATCAACAATGTTCTGCAATTGTCAAGACTACGTTCCATAGCTTTGGAAAAGGGATCCAAGTATCCAACTTAGTTCCAAGTTAATAGGTTAGGTCTGAACTAATCAGAAGTTCGGTCTGACAAATAAAAATAAAATGATATCGGTTTTAAAAAATGGGTCATATTAAAGGAAACCTTCGTCCGAAACAAAGTTATGAATACTGTATCGAGCTCGGTATCGGATTGAATTTTAAAACAAAACTGTACCGATACCGGTCAATACTGGGTATCGTTTCGGATAATTTTTTAAATTTATGAAATAGTTTCTAAAATTTTTAAATTTTGCAAAATAATCCATTAGTATATTGTACAATTGTATTGTATATTTTATCAGTTTATTATTTACATCAATCATGCTTTCAAAAATCTTAAAATAAATAATAATGACAATTAATATGAAATAACAACAATTTTTAAATATTTCACATATAAATAATAATCACAATTAATATAAACAATGATAATCATCATCATACAATTATAAAATTAAGAATAATACAAAGTGTTTAAAATATTACAATAATACAATTTCATCATTTTAATAAATAATATTACATCAAAAGATTCAAAACATCCAATAAAAAGAACAATATCCTTAAATAATTTACAAAAAGAGTTAATAACGAAGAAACTATCAAGTAGAAGTTAAACCTGAAACAAAAACATTATAGTTACATTACATATATAGAATTTAACATAAACATCAAATATAAATAAAATTAAAAGAAGAGGAAAAACAAAAACCTAGAATTCAATCATCAATAGGAGAAAATCCGTTAAAACTACGCTGACCCCAGTGATCATTTGGTACAAAATCATCATCATTGAAAGGGGCTTTATCATCATTATTATTCAAATTTAATGCACCAAAGGACATGTTAATGCTTTCCAATCCAAGATTATCTTCCAAATCTAAATCATTGGTTCTTCAGAAACCAAATCCATCAAAACATCAATATTATTAATAGCAATTGGATCAGTTGAACTACTTATGCTACTAAGACTCCTAGTAAATAATTAAATTTAATTATTAGAAAATTATAAGAAATTATATCAGATTTAATAATGATAACAATGAAAAAAACATATCTTTCCCGAAGATTTAAATTGTAACAAACAAAAATCAAGTCATTCAACCTCTCATGCTTCAATCTATTCCCTTTCTTTGAGTGGATAAATTCAAATGTGTTCCAATTTCATTCACACCCAATTGCACTCACACATTGACTTAAAATATGAATTGCAAACATTTTCAATTCTGAAACACTATTTTCGAATTGATCCCACTAAAAAACTGCAAGTTATAAGATAACAAAAGTAGTTTTATAAATAAAATAAAGTGATAATTAATTTTCAACAAATAAGAAATAGGAAATAACTAATACCTACAGAAAATTTTCCTCATTGTCGAATAGTAATCAGCATTCCAAAATCCCCATAAGACAACTTGTAAAGTTCCATTTGTGAGCTTAAAAGATCTTACATCGCGTCATAAGGAACAATTATTGTAATTGTGAAAAGCATTCATCTATTAACTTCAGTTTGCTTTATAAGATCCAGTCTAAAATATACACTAGCATTCAAAAATGCTCCAGCTGCAAACAATAGAGAAGAAAGTTGTCTTTCCCTTCTCTCATTAATTATTGAGAGATGTGGTGTGTATAAAGAAAGCCTATTTTCATATTAGCCTTGATTTCTTCCGTTGCTTTTTCTATAGCTTCAAAAATATAACTCATTGTTGGCTTTTCTTTACTATCAGCCAACTGAAGCACCCTCACTAAAGGCTCACAAACTCGAATAAGAAATTGACATTGTGACAAAAATTCTCTATCTTCTAGTATAATACTACAACCTCCACTATAGCATTAGACCTAACATGCTGAGATGTAACTCACTTATCACTTGTAAACATTTGCCTTAACTCCTTCTTCATCGAAACAAAATACTGAAGTGATAAGAAATTTATTACAAATCTTGTTACAGCAGGACGACACAAATTTTTACCATTGGTAAATTCCCTTCTCATCAAATTCAAAACCCATGCACGATTACAAATGAATTTTGTCACCTTTTTAGCCTTCTGCATAGTCTGATCAATAACAAGAAAATAACTAGGATCTCCTATATTCTCCAGCATTAAATCGATACAATGTGCAACACAAGGAGCTCAAAAAAATGAATTATAGATATTCTGCAACCTTTTCCCTGCTGCTTTATAAGCGGAATCATTGTCAGTAATAAACTGAACAATATTTTCTGGTTCTACTTCATTCACAACCTCATCAAATATCCTAAATAAAGTCTCAATATTTCTAATAAAGCCGGATGCATCAATAGATTTCAAAAACATAGAGCCATTTGAAGAATAAACCAAAAAATTTATAATAGACTCTTGTCTCCTATTTGTCCAACTATTACACTTAATTGAACAACCATAAGTACCTCAACTTATTCTTCTTTCAACCAAATAATTTTTAATTTCAGAAACAGCACAACTTAAAAGTTTACCTCTTAAGTCATCAATCGATGACCCTTTGTATCCTGGACCATAAGAGGCTATTGCATCTATCATAGGTTGATAATAATAAGACTAAGAAGCATTGAATGACGAACTTGTAACATACCATCATCTAGCTACTGTCATATCAATATTGTGAGTCGCATCTCTTGATTGAATTGCACTACGAATTGAAGGTTGGGCTTCAGGAGTTGTTCGTGATGCAAAAAACTAGTCACCTGTCTTTTTCTCTTCCTCACATCAGATTCTTCATGATCTTGAGGTTGAGATGGAACACTACCAATACCATTTCCACTAACACTTCCACCTTCAATATTTTCATAATCACTACGAAAACCAAAAAATGAACTTCCACTACCAATTTCAAAATTCAATCTTTTCCTTCTATCTTTCTCAAATTGATGTTTATCAAACAATATTTTCATCTGTCACTTCACATCATGACTTACTTTTTTACACGCTTCCACATCTTCTTTAACCCCAGCGAAATGCCTTTTCA
>JANTNU010000002.1:36386654-36407435 GCA_024752395.1 Erythroxylum havanense
ATTCAAAGGGTTAGGGTTTTATACTTAAGACTTAAGGCATGTTTGGCAATTCACTAGCCACATGCCCAAATCTTAGGATCTAAAAATCCAATTGTTATTCAAATTTTCTCCCAATTTTGCAATGGTTCTAAATAATAAATCCTAAAATCATAACTCAAATTTTCTCGTGCCAATTGCCAATCAATTCCGGAACCGGAATCCAATTAATCAACCATTAGGTCATTTTTTCGATCCGGACATGAAACTCTAAAAATTTCAGAAACATTTCTATAAATCCTCAAAAATAGGAAATACATAATCCTACACTCCAATTCTATTTTTCAAACCTCTAGAATTCAATTTTCACTCCAATTCGCTAATCAAAGCACAATTTATAGAACAATCCTAGAATTTCCAATTCACGCAATTTTATCGGAAATATGTCATACATGCATGTACACTCATATGCTTGTGCAACAATACTCATTTATCAATAATATAGAAGCTAAATGCATGCGCAATTCGACATATATATATGCACTCAATCCTAACCCGATCCAAATTATCGATATATCCATCACATCGGTAACGGGATGTTACAACTGGACAAATGTGAGTATTTAAAATCACGTTGATAATAGGGCTTTTAGCGATTTGAATCAAAGATGTTGGGATTTATTGTTAGGACATCGACGAAAATTGCATCTTTAAAAATAATGTCGTGTAACATATCTAGATTAGGGATGTTTCTTAAGATGTTGACATCGGGCTAAATGTTCGTCTAGAATTTTTTGTAAGTACCATCCCCAATTTTGTATTTGATCACCCCTTTAATTAGTTTGCTATCCTTTAGAATTCATGATAATGGCTATGAGGCTATAATTTTGGGGTAAAAATCAAAGGTGAGCATTGTGATTCTAGTATTCATATAAACACCTAACCCATAGAGTATATTTGTCATGATCCATTCTTAAGAATATCTTAATTAGCAGGACCTCATTAGTTAGTCTTATAGACGTGATAGCTAAGCCATCTTGCTCTTTTGGTAAGGATAGTTCCTTCAATTTAACCTTAGCTACGACCCATTTATTAGAATCCCTAAACCTAAGGAAGCTTCTCATCAACATATGACGTAGAGAAAATAAGTGTGACATCCACAAAAAGTAGCCTAGTGAATTTTAACTTCTTATATTTGGTGTAGTACTTGAAAGCGGGATCATTGCTAGTACTTAACTTTATAAGTATTGTAGACACCTCTATTCCCAGAACAAATAAATATAAAGACATAGGGTCTCCTTGCCTTAACACTTTCACTACCTTGAATAGCTTTGTAGGTTCCCTATTGATAGGAGCACTAAAGTACTCTAACATTATACATTGTTCCACCCATTCATTAAACTTTTCAAGAAATCTGAAAGCCCTCATAGTGCTGATAATGAAATTCCAATAAATGAAATCAAATGTTTTTTTAGATCAACCTCAATTGCACAATTCATTAGTTTTTGTTTCTTTAAGTGGCATGAGAACAATTATTGAGCCATCAAAATGTTATCTCCTATATGTTTATCCTTTAGTAATGCCCCAAGATCTATCTATAAGGCTACACATTATATACTTCAACCTATTTACAATCATTGAAATAACTTTGTAGAAGACATTACATCATAAAATTGGTTTGAATTCCTTGAGTGAGCTAGGGGTATAAGTTTTAGGAATAAGGTCTATGAGGGTTTTATTTAGCGCTCTCAATAATTTTCCATGTATGAAGAATTCCATGATTAAATCAATTACCATATGCATCACTAGTGGTCAGTATTTTTGATAGGAAAATACATTCATGCCGTCAAGTTTAGGAGCTTTATCAAGATTCAATGATAATACCACTTCTTCCACCTCTCTTTTAAAGACTAAAACTACAAATAGTTCTAAGTTTGAAGCAAGAATTCCCTACTTACTAATGATGGATTTAGTAAGTGGGGCAGAGGAGTAAGCATTGGAGGTATCTCCTAATGTTTGAGAGATGTAAATATAAACCTTTTTTAAAATGTCTTATTAAGTGTCAACTATGGATCCCATTTCATCTTTGAGGAATTAGATTATATTGAAACATCTCACACATAATAACAGATAATATGGCTTCCCTCAACCAAGAAAAGGAGTTTAGCTAGTCATAACGAAAGTAGAAATCAACGAAATAGACCAATGAAAGGTCTCCATCCCTGATATTTTCCTAGAAAATTCGAAAATCCTTAGAAAAACGCTACAAAAATGCAAAAATCTCTCATGGAAAATCTGCAGAAAATGTAAAAACTATCCTAACACTAAAGGTTATCGAAACAAGAAGAAAAATGCAGAAAAACGTCAAAACTACTATCCTATGCTCACAAAAAGAAAAGAAGAAAATTCAGCAAAGAAAATGAAAACTATCCTAATGAAAAACTTACAAAAAAGCTACAAAAAAGTGTAAACTATCCTAGAAAAACAAAGCTGCATGAACAGTAAAAAACCTTCTCTTTTATGCTTTTTTGATCCTTTCTCTCTCTCCTTTTTCGTGATATTCAACAGATAATGTATCCTCCAATCTTAGGTGGTGAATCTCCATCAATCTTATCTTAAAAGATTACAAGAATCTCAAAAGAATCAGATTCAGATTTTGAAAGCAAATCTGGAAATTAATTTCATCCTTGCACGTGCTCACGCTTAGTGACTGAATTGCTGCCAGATTTTGAATTTTGAATTTTGAATTTTCTTCATTTCTTTTTCATCTTTTTGATTCAATTTTGTCTCTAAGGTGTTGAAAATTATCTGCAAATAATTATAAAACAATTCCATTAATTTTGAATAATAATTTCAACACATTAAAGAGAATTAAGTACAAAATAAGTACAAATTGATGACTTAACAAAATTATAGTTCCTTCTTGCAATCATTGATTTGAGGAAGTTGGATCTGTTTCTATCACCTCTTTGCCTCTTCAGTAAGTGATCTGGGAGTCATTTTTACGTATAGTTTGATATTGCTTTCTTATCCTCATCCATTAAATTTTCATTTGTAGGAGAATTGTAAAGATTTAACTAGCCTTTTTGTAATAGATTTCTGTCTTCATTCACTACTTTTTAGGTATCATCTATAGCTATCTTGCTCACCTTTTTCTTTTGATTGCCTACGAGGTGACCTATGAGGGTCTCAACTATGAGAAGACACTTTTAAGTCATCCACACCTAGACTCATCCCCGCTCGAACCTTTTTTAATTCCTCTATGATGACTAAATTTTCCTTACACTGATAACTTCTTTGTTCATATTGTATTCCCTTATTAGGCCTTTTTTGACTTCTTCTTTAAAACCCCTATTTTTTGCAAAATACTTATTAGATCTAAAAGGATGTATAAAGGAGGGAGAAATAAATTGATCATGGACCAGAATAAGAGTATGATATGAAATCAAAGAATTGTGAAGCATTGTTATGCTGTTAAGGGAATTAAAAGACCATACTTCATTGTTATTACTCCATTTAACTTTTTCTTTCTTATATGCCACCTCCATTGTTACTTTTTACTTCAAATCTACCATTTTGAGGTCTAATAGTTGTACAAGATTAGCATAATCTATAAAGTCATTGGAATGATTTCTGGTAGTGAATTTTCCTTCCGCCTTACTTGGGTGAAGTATGTTATTAAAGTCTTTAAGTATTATCCAAGGTAAGTTTATAAAGGAACTAATTTCCTTGATTTTTTTTCTAGAAGAGAACTTTATGAAATGCATGGTTGTACAAATAAATGAGTGTTACATGAAGAAGAATTCTCTTTAGAATTAAGTAGGCAATAAGGTGAATCACCTAGTCTTTAATGATAGTTTAGGAAACTTCTAACTTGTCTTGTATATAGGCAACAAGATTCTGCCACAGTGATATATTTAATTATTAGTAATCAAACTTTAGAGATGTTTGAAATATGTCATATTCTAGCATTTTTCCTCTCTTAATTTTCTCTCCAAAAGGACAATGAAAAAAGGTTTAACTAGTCTTGGAAAATCTTGTAATCCTTTTTGTTTGTTAAGGATATTAAGCTCCTTAATATTCCATATTAGAATAGTCATTGAGGTGAACCAATTTTGGATTCTTTCTTTTGTTTAGATCTACCATTACTCAAAGGTTTAAAGTCTACTTTTTCCTCCTCTTTGAGGTGTAGGGTGTTTGAGGGAGCTCCTTAGGGAATTTGAGTAGGATTTAAAGCTACGTTCTCCTTTATGTTTTTAGTAGCAATTCAAGCGAAGGACTTAAAACTTAGCTGAAAAATGATCTCAAGTTTGATTCCATCCTTATAAGGGAGATGTTGTTGCATTTCCATATCATGTTCTTAAGTAATTTTTGGATTATGGATAGCTTCTTTGCTATTTTGTACATTTACTTCCACTCTAGAATATGGAGACTTATATTGTAAATTGAAGAGTTCCTAATGCTCATATGTAGTAAACTTTCTTCTAGTAGGCCTTTATTTCTTGCTTAGATTTGGTTGGCCAAGCCTCTAAGGATAACAAATCGTTACTACATCTTCAGAAAGAGCTTCATCTTCAACTAGGTGCCTGAGAATGATAAACTTAGGTAGTAACATTTGGGTATCTATAAGCACACATACTCTCATAAATATTACTCTCTTTAAACTAGTAGTTACTTCATCTATGCAAATAGGTTTGCCTAAATAGTTAGTTAAGCAGCTAATTTATTTTGTAATCCAATATTCTAATAGTATATTGTTTATGTTTACCTTAAAAGGACTTACTTCTGCTTAAGATTTTGTAATAAGAGGCCCAGAGACCATTTTTGAAGAAGGATAGGCTAATTTTTATAATGCCAAGGGCCTACCTCAACTACCTTTAAGGATTGTTCAGGGGTGCTAAATTTGAATAAAAATATATCATCTTCATTCACCATGACTTCAACAAGTCTCATATGTTTCTATTAATAATGAACCTAGGTGTTGAGTAAATGAAAAGGTCTCTTATATATGAAGAGACCTACTAAAGTGGAGTGTCATTTATTTGCTTCTTCCTTTAATATGTCTAATAGGAAATTAATTATGCAGGAGCCATTCTCTTATAAGGGAGGACAATTTTAAAGCCTCTAATGAGGGATCTCATCTCTTAGGACCTAAAAGCATGTTTTCCTTCGATTAGGAGATAAACTGGGACAGTTAGTGGTGGTTTCTATTAAGTTTCTTATGAAGGGATCTTTTAATTTTCAAAAGCCTAAGGACTCCGGGTTAGGTGTAATGGCAATTAGTATGGTTAAAGAGGGAAGTGTTCAGGATTTAGAGGCTTTGGTATTGACATTATTCCCCAAACAAGGTAAGTAAATATGTTCAGAGTGGCAGGAAGGTTAAGTAAATAAAAAACTCAAGGAGTTTGGGAAGGAGAAAGGGTTAAGGCTAAAAAGAAGTTTGTGATGAGAAAAGTAACAAAAGAAACTCAATCAAAGAAAGCTAAAGGACCATAATTCAATGGAAAAAGTGGAAGAAAGATTGAGAACATGGCAAAGATTGGTTGGAAAGCAAAAAGGCTAAACTAAGTGTACCAAGCAGGAGGGAACTAGTGCAGGCAACAAGAATGTGAGTATTATAGTATAAGGAGCCATCCAAGAAGGAACTTATTTCCACTTGAATTTCATGTATGCTAGTGAAGGAAGTAGAGGGAAATTATAGTTGTCCTCCCATCCACGTTATATTATAATTAATCTTTATATTATTTTTATTTAACTTTTTTCTTTTTTGTTATTACTAATAAGTATATACCACTAACATATTTTAAGTTAAATAATATTTTTATCTAAAATTAAATGGTTTATCTTTATTAATTAGGTGAATATGTTATAGAAAGTATTAGATGCATTATATTAAGTTAAAGACTATGAAATTTGAAAATGTTTTTCATTATTTTTAATTAGATGCCTAATAAGGTGGAAGAAGATATTTAATATTAAGTTTTAGAAGTGAACTTAACTTGGGGCCAAATAAATAGTAAATAGTTAAAGCTATGAAATTAGCCACAATCCTATAACAAGACATCATTTCTCTCCTTTTTATCGAGACTGTGAAATTTAGTTTCTACTGTTTATTCCTTTTCTCTTATGAAGCTAAAGCTCTTAATGTCTTAATCATACTGAAGACTTTCAATCTTCATGTTCTTTGTTGATTTAAAGGAGAAATAGTCATCGTCATTGGAGGAAATTGTTCTTTTATTCATGGACATCCATTGCTATTACTACTTATTAGAACGTACACATTTTTGCTATTATTAAAATGTCTCAACTTTGTATGATATTTCAAAATGAAAAATAATTGCCTATTTTTGCAGAAAAACACTTTAAAATTATTTAATTGGTAATAAATAAGTTATTTTATCGTATAATTTGATTTGGTAGCACAATAAATTTGGATCACAATGTGTACACTTAACTGATGTCATGAATCAATTATTGTTTTGATTTGTTACTTAAAACTCTAAGATTCAAATGTCTAACATTTATAAACTACAACCACAATTTTGATGTTATTTTGATGGTTTTCATCTCCAAGTAAGTTGGCAAAGTATTATTACATTGTCTCTACATTATAGATGAACCGTCTTTAGCCTTTCTTATATTATAGTTGTCCTATTGATAATAATTTAAATTAATTAATTTTGATATTAATAAATAAAATTGAAATTTTATTGGAATTCTATAATGGGGTTTGATATATTTTCTAAAATGATTTTTGTTTTAAGAATATGTGAATTGATGAACAATAGAAGATATATTTTGGTTTCACATTTCAATCCATACTTTTATAAACTATATATGTCATATCAACATCAAACAATTGTATATATGTAATCAATCAATTTTCTACTATTACTCTTATAAGATAATTACAATTCTTTCTATAGTTTATTATTAAATAATATCTAAAGTTTATTTTATCATAAAATTAGTTAAAGATAAAGTGTATGTGCTATAATACAAATTTATTGGTAGAAAGAATTTTTAAAATTCATTTTTGTCAAGTCAGAATAAAATCGGTTGTCTAGTTAAAAATAAAAAATATTAAGAAAAATGTGTTCCAGAGTATAATATTTAATGGTTTTCCTTCTATATTGGTTTTATGGATTGAAGTTTTATAAGATGGAAGAGGTCTTAAATTTGATGTGGAATTTTACCTTTCATACAAAAATATGGAACAATATTGTGCGATAATAGTTTCAAGTTTCTTTCTTCTTTATAATTGATATTATCCTTCTCTCAATTATGATTTTGGGTTTTTGTATTATTTGAGTCACTTTCTACTTAAATTTTTTCTTTGTTTCTCCTTAAGTGATCAAGCTTAATCTTTTCAAAAACATTTATGCTCCTAGTCTTTTTCTTCTAGACTTCAATTTGGTTTTTTATCTTTTTAATATTGTAAAGATGAGTCACGTACAAAGCTTTGTTACATTAGAACTAGATCAATTATTCTTAAAGAAAGAGGCAATTGAAGCCTCTATCAATCTAAAGCTTTGATTGTTGAGTTTTATTTGGTAAAAAGAAATGTTTGCTCCTCTAAATCCTTCAATAAAACATTTGCAAAGGATATTTTTTTTACTATTCAGAAGTTTGTCAATCCTTTTACCATCTCTGAGCTTTTAAACGACCACTTTAGTTTCTATTTCTTTAAGAGAGTTATAGGTGAATACCAAAGAACTTCATTAAAGGAGATGAATGTGAATACCAAAGAACTTCATTAAAGGAGATTAATGAAGTATTATGGGTCCTCATCTTGACTTGTAGCAAATAAGATTGCGCATTCCTTTCATGAAACCAATCATTGGAAGATAAGAAAGTGAAAATCTCTCTTAATTGTGGGAGGCTCCTTAGGTTATGCTACTTATGACCTACAAGATTGTTATATTTACTAGAAGAAAAGGTGGAGGACTTTTGTTAGCATGTAAGGTTTTTAGAAGTAAGGGTCTTTGGAGGTTGATGTACTCTAGTGGTTCTAGTTACGGTAGCTACAATAATATACCATAGATTTCTTTTAAGTTTTCTAAAGAAGAAAGTTATTCCAAGTTTGAGTTCACGTCTACAGACCTTAGGATGTTTAGACCTTGTTACCATTGTGTCTTCAGACCTTATTAGGTCACCAAATGTAAGGCTTATTTAGGCCTATAGATTGGTGTCTTTAATAGAGTTCGTTTCATTTCAAGGTTGACTTTGTATTTAACTTTTGTGAGGATTGTCGTAGCCCTAAACCTAGGATCGTGTTCGCCATAATCTTGTTAGGATCCATGAGTTAAGCAAGCACTACCTTGTTTGTGTTCTATACATCAATTTTTAATTTATGAATAAAAAATTTTATCTAGTTAATTTCCAAGAATAAAAAATATTTTAAGGTTTCATGATGACTTTGACATTAAAACAAAGGATATGAACGGTGGATTGATTTTATTACAGAAGGCTTCTATAGATAATGAAATTACGTTGTTTTCAAGTTTTCATATTGACTACTTTGTTAAATTGTAAGCAACAATTGATGATTTATAAGTATATATGAAATGTCAATAATTTATAATACATTAAGTGATTGGGATACAACTTTTGTCAACTTAACAAGATTGGTCATTTCTTGATTATCTAAGCATAAACACGATAGAGAGGACTAGAGACTAAGTTTAAACTTGAATGCTTCTTAAGTAACATTCTAGCTTTGGTAATTACACTTTTAAACACTTAATTTTAACCTCGAGTGGTCATCTTCTAATTTAGTGTTTTCTGGTTTTCAAGTTACCCATTTATATGGTCTAACCATATATATAATAGAAAGAATTGGGCTGAGCTTAGACTTTATCACTTCTTGAGTAACACTTAGTGTGCTTATAAGTTTGGTAATTATACTTAAAACACTTAACTTCGACTTAGAGTGATCATCTTCTAATTTTTGTTTCTTTTAATCGAAATGGAAATGGTCATCATTCCATAAGTAACTTATATATCATCAACAGATGTATTACATTACATAAAAGAAGATGCATATAATATCTAAGAAATGGAAACTTTAGACTTTCCTTTAGAGCCCGAGCAGGCTTAAGCTTGGGCCGCAATTCTTGGGCCCTTACAAAAAAATTTAAGATCCTTACTTATTGGAAATTCTAAGGATATCAATTGTCAATCTTCATATAAGGCTATAAGCCTTTCCGTCTCTTGCCGTGGAAGTTTTAAAATTACTAGTTACCTTTGTAGACAACCCAATTAATTGATAAATATATTTTTGCGGTAAAACAATCTTCCAACTAGATGTCTATTTCTTAAAGTGACATGCTTTTTGTTATACAAACAAAAGAGAGGTTGAGGTTTCAAGAGATCCAATATTTTAAAAATAACTATTTTAGCTAAATAGGTTTAGTGTTTAATTAGTATCCTGATTAACTTTGTACAAGAATCCTTAAATGTCTTTAATTTCAATCTTGTGATATTTTACATATGAAAACATGGAATGAACGTTCTTTTACTTGGTCTAGGATCTATATTGCCATTTGGATGGCTAATTATGTTGGTATTTAGAAGTCAAGTATTAGAATTTTGGTAAATAAATAGATGCCCTCTAATATTAGTGACAAAAATTTATCTCTTGTCACTATACCCTTTTTAGTATGCTATAATTAGAGACTTGGTAAATGAAATCCATCAAGGCTGAAATGGAAGTTCTCACCAAATTTTAGGAGAATGGAGAAAATTTAATCTTAGGCGTGCTACATCTAAGGTATTAAGATGTTGATAAGTTTGCTTAGAGTTTCTCAAGGAATGGAAAAGTTACTACTAAGTCAACTGATCGTTTTATGATTAATCATCACTTATCCTTGAATATTCCCTCAAATTCTATAAACTAGGTGTTGTATCATGATATTTGGAGTTAAGAGGTACAAAGCAAAGTGAAGGTGTTTTCTTGGAGAGTTATGCATAGCAAACTCCTTATAAGCTTTGGTTAGTTGAAAAAGATGTGCCTCTTCATAATTTATTTTACCCTTTATGTCTTAAGAAGGAAGATTCTTTAAAAAATGTCTTGAAAAGGTGTTCTATTTCTATTCCTAGAAGATGCACAAGCCAAGAGTATAAATCTTGTATCTTGGTAGTTAAAGGTTACAGCTTCTTAGGTAGGCTGTTTTTCCTTCCCAAGTCAACCATGGGATCATGTAATTGTTGGGGTAGGTATGTATTTCGGGGGAAAGAATGGAATCAAGAAGAAAATTTCGCGTAGATGTTATGATTTTGAGAGGTTAAACTCTATGGTCCTGAAAACATAAGCTAAAGGATTCTTGTAGGATGAAGACTTCAAGTTCTTCAGGTTTTCCTGGGAAAATGAATGCTCAGAATCTTGGTTGTACTTTGCTTTTGCAATGTGTGAAAATTATTTTAGGTCTCACTATTTGATGCTTGATGGGTTCTCTTCTTCATCCTTTTAATTTATCGTTTTGGTTTATGGAATCTATATAATCCTTTTAATTGAAATGGAAGGACCCTTTACTCTTGCTTATATTTATCCACTACATCAGGCTAATGTCCAAAGTTCCGAGACTGTTGATGATAATTTCGGGAAAGATGGTCATCCTTTTTAAGATAATTAGTGGTGATTTGCATTATTTTCGGATTCTTCCTAAGGTATCCCAAATTCACATTGTCTTTGAAACTGTTGGTATTCATAAGATTGTTGAACTTTTCGTTAATAAGGCCTTGATGATTTGTGGTTCATAATTCCTACTGTCTAGTTCATTAAATCTCTAACAGCCAATGAGAGCTACTCCGTGATATATTATTACACGACTTCATTTTATCACTTGCAAGATGTAACGAATAACACGACTTCATTTTATCTTTTTTGTTCCATGCTCTATAATTGGCTGACTCGCAATAATCTGGAGCTTCATTACCTCTCCCAATTTTCAGATTGGAACTTAGATTTCTCCAGTTATTTATTATTGTACTTGTATAGAGTTTGTTTGTCGTGAACAGTTTATAATCTGGTAGCTTTTATGTTTTACCAACATAATACACTACAAGAAAAACATTGCTTAGTGACAGAAATTACTGACGGAATTCATTTATTTAGGGCAATGCACTCAAAGTGTTTACGACAACTTAAATATATTTCTTAGGCATTGAAGCATTAAGATGTAAAAAGGAAATATTTATTTTCCAAAGAAAATATGTTCTTGAAACTTAGTGCAGAAGATGGAGAATTACTTAAGCACACTGAGCGATATCGGCAAATAGTGAGAAAACTTAACTATCTCAGTATGAGATATAGCTTATTGTGTGAGTATAGTAAGTCAATTCATGAGTACACCATGTATAGCTCATTAGGATGCACTAATGAATATCTTGAGATATCTAAAACGAGCTCCTAGAAAGCTATACTCTATTCAAATCATGATCATAGAAAGATAGAAGCATTTTTATATGCATATTGGGCAAGGTATCTAGGTGATGGATGATCCACTTCAAGTTATTGTGTGTTTATAGGAGGGAATTTGATCTCTTGGAAGAGTAAAAAACAAACAGTGGTAGCTAGATCAAGTGTTGAATTGAAAAACAGGGCTATGTCACAAGCCACATGTGAGTCGATGTGGCTAAGACAACTACTTAATAAGATAAGCATCGTTTACACAAGTCCAATGGAGTTAGGGTGTGATAATCAAGCAACTCTTCATATTGCTAAGAATCATGTTTTTCATGAGTGAACCAAGCACATCAAAGTTGATTGCCATTTTATCAGAAAAAAGTTCGACAAAATTTGATTTCATTAAGTCATGTGAGAGTTGGAGAGCAATTAGCAGAGGTTTGTAAAAAAATCATTATTGGGGAATCAGGTTGATTATATATGTAACGAGTTGGGTATGGTTGATATTTATGCTCCAGCTTGAGGGGGTGTTAAGGATGTAATAATGTGATAAAGTAACACTTTCCTATTATAACTGTAACTCCTAATTATATATATATATATATGATCAACCTAACATAATGAGGCTTATGCTTTTCCTAAAATATTACTTGTTAATTTCATTAACAATATCACTAGTTTATGCTCTATTATTCTTTGTTATGTGTTTAATATGCATAGTTGGATGATTTTAGAATTTGTTTTTATTATTCATATTGAGATCATATTGTTAAACTAAAGGCATTAGAATGATAAAAACACTTAAAATTTTAACCATCTGTTTTAGCATACTTTCTGTGATTATTTCCTACCATATTTTTATCCCTTAGCAGTAGCGACTTTTAAGACTTAACCTTTTCTTTGATTGATTATAGCTGCATTGATAGCCAATTATCTTATTTTTCTTAAAAAAAAATTATCAAATTTTGAACCTTAAAGGATTTACTTTTACTTGATCATTTAAAACTTTGATTATATTGATGAATTTTAAATATAAGGGCTAATGTGCTTGTGATTGTTGGTATATGGTGATTGTTAAATTTTTTCTTATTATTGTTGTAATTTTATATTCACTCCAAAGTTTTTGGAAGTTCAAGTTGAACATTATTTGTTACGAGCCCATTGAAAAAAAAAGAAAAAAAACTTGCAGAGTGAGAACAATTATTGTTATGCCAATAAATTTTTTTTCTTAAATGACATGCTAGGTAGAACCAAGTTTTGTGTAATCTTGTTTATGTAAATTTCATTAACCTTATTACCTTTTTAATTGTCCCTACTATACCTTCACCAAAGCTTCATTACACCCTATTGAAAAGATTTTTTATTTTTGTTTCTATTTTACTTATTAGTGATGGAGATGTAATTTTATTGCAAGCGTATGGTTAAGAATCCTCCTATGTAATGATACGAGAATTTGTTATATTTTCCACCCTAAACACTTTGAGTGCACTGAGTGAATCTTTTGTGAGTGTGTGGAATTTGTGCTTTCGATTTTTGAAATTAACAATCTGATTATTGTTGGTATTCTTTTATGAAAGTTTGTTTTATGATAATTGAAGTCTAATTTTAGGCTAATTTGGTTTGCATGATATAATAATTTAGATGTGGATGGATAAATTGATGTTAATAAGGGATGGATTGTTTTTTACATCTAATAATTTGGATTATGGTTTTTCTTGAGGATTAACAAAGCTTAAGTGTATGGAAGTTAGATAAATGCTTAATAGATTGTGTTTTTAACTTCATGTTTACAGTTTTTTACTTAATTATTTGAGAGTTTTTATTGTTTTTGCACTTATTTTATTTCTAGTGCATTATGAGATGTCAATTGCCTTCATTGATCAAAAGGAGAAGAATTAGGGCAAAATTAGGACAGAAAATAGAGGAATTAGAGCTTTTTTGGAGGGACACATTCATACTGATGAAGGAAACACTTATACATGTCATACACATGATCATGTGAAGGGTTGTGTAAGCCCCTCTAAGCATGTAAAGCTTTGAAAATGTTGTTTTGCTTGTATAAAGATGGACATGCCAGTGTAAGCCGTGTACACAAGCAGTGATGTACACCGTCATGTTCACTACCTTGTGTAAGCTCTTAACAAAATGTCAACATGTGATTTTGAAACAAATTTTAGGCACATGGTCATGCATACAACCATGTAACTGATTGTGTCTATGCTAGAAAACCTAATTTCATAATATAAAAGGCACTTATTAAGGCTAATTAAAGAGATAAATAGTTACAATTGAAGTTAGAAAGGAGAGTTGGAGTTCTAAACACACTCCTAAACTTATGAAAGTAGAAACAAAAAGATTACATTAGAGATCCAATAGAGAGTACTCTTCCATCAAACTTTCGAGGGATTAAATTAGAGAAAAAATGATATACAATGGATTCTCTTCTTTTTAATTCTTGTTTTTGAACTTTTTATATTTTTCTATTTTTATAAACTATTTTTTTTATTGACTAGGTAGGATGAACACTAAGTTAAGATGGATCTAATGATTTGATTCTTTTTTCACGCAATTTAATTATTGATTCATTACGATTCAATTGTATGCTTTAAGTCTTAAATTAATATGTCTAGGATATTACTTCAATGTATGATTTCATATAATTGAGATTAAGAAATTATTTTGTAAGAATAGATCTACTATAATAGGATGAAGTTGCATCCAAACCTAGAGATAGGTAAACATAAATTCTCTATATTAGAATCAAAACTAAAAGTAAAATTCATAAATTGAGGGTTTTAATAGAAATATAGTTAAGACTAGTTGTTAAAAGTCTTAAGAAAGATATTCATATAAGATGGGAATTTTTATGGTCTAATAATCAGTGATTGAATTGCATAATAAAGAGTTAATAATTAATGAATCTTAGGGGATTCATTATCTAGGTACTAGTTATTTGATATTAATTCATCTTAGTGCCATCTACATTCTTGTTTATTGGTTTTTTAACTATAGCTTAGTTTTAATTAAACTACCATCCTATTTTGTGAGTTAGATAATAGAAAAGATCTTGTAGGATCGCCTTGGTATTCATTGACACTATACTATAGTTCAATAGGTGCACTTTCTTGTCAGATGTATAGGGTAAAGATTAGCCATATCGTTCATCAAATTTTTAAACATTAATCCATATTAGTTGACTACTAACTCATATAGGTTGATTAATCACCCCAAAAATATAATTTTAACAACTTCAAATGTTCAAAAACTAATTTGTTTAATGAAATTATGATTTAAACACTTTCCAAAATATCCCTTAAAGAGTGCTTGAAATATTAAGAGATTTATTGTTAAGTCAGTTAAATTGCATAAATTCTGGACTTAATTATCGTTGATGTGTTGAAATTATTATTCGAAATTGATGGAATTGCTCTATAATTGTTTACAGATGGTTTTCAACACTCTAAAGATGAAAAATGACCAAAAAGGTGCAAAAGAATAAAAGAAATTTGAAATTCCCAATCTAGCCGAAATTTAGAGATTAGGCATGGGCACGTCTAAGGATGGAATAATTCTGCAGTTAAAATTCTAGAATTTGATTCCAATTAAAACACAATCTTTCAAGATCCCTTTGTCCTCTTTCCAAGAAGTCTCCCACCGAAAATAGAAGTACACCTAATTTGGACAAAATCATGAGAAGATAATGAGGAGATTCACATCAAATAAGAGGCTTGGGTGATTGTCGCATATATATTTATGTATTAGAGTTAGAGGGAATCATCGTAGGATTAGGGTAGGTTTTAGGTTGTTGCACTCTTTGTTCTTATGCCTTTACATTTTCTGCATAGTTTCATATAGGATTTTTGTTTCTTTCATTAAAGACCAGGGATAGAGACTGTTTCTTTTATTGTTTTCTTTGATTTCAATTCAATTATGAGTAGCTAAATTTTCTTCTCTTGGTTGAGGAATCCATGTTACATATTATTATGGTGAGATAATTTGGATATGTTTTATGATTGTTGATGAACATTGGATATTTTCAGATTTGTCTTTTTAATTGAATTCTTTAGTTTCTAAGTGCGCAACTAGAGATTAATTGGTTCAAACGCTAGGTTAACGAAATCTGACATTCAATTTCGGTAACCATAAGTAGCAATTAGGATTAACTTCTCTACGTTAGAGTCAGAAAATTCTAAGAAAATATCCGCTTGATTGATTGCATGTCGTACATGTCTTTCACTTGTTCATTGGTTCTTGATCCTTAATGCTATTATTCAATTTTACCTATGAAAGTATCTAGGTTTTTGTTTAATAAGATTGCTAAGATACATGTTTTTAGTCAATACACTTAAGAGAAATTTCCCCAATGAATATTCATTAATAATTGCAATTTTATATCGATGATCCATAATAGCGTGGTAACATCGGTGACCGAAACTAAGATATTTTCTCATTGATTTTTCAGATTAAATTATTTATCTCAATTTACGATTTTTCTTTGTGATTTTTATTGTTATTGCCGTGAGTGAACAACAAAACCCCCTTTCTTATTTTCATTATTTGTCCCGTTTGAACTCGTTAACCTTTACTGTTAAAAATTTCTCGTGGGAACGATATCCGCTTACCGCTACTACATTAATTTGTTTTAACGAAAGTCCTTTTTTTATATTTGGTTGCAGGCGGCAACATCACCATTTATCATAAAAGGTCAAAAAGTTTTTATGTTAAAACATATTGCTTCACTAAAGTGAAATGAAACATTTATGCATAGTGAGCCATTTAGATTATCAAATCAACTAAGGTAAGCTTATAAGTAGTAATAAATAATATAAAATAATCTTGATATATCTTAATCTTGTTCTATGTTTGACTTGATCTTGATATTGAAAATTGTAAACTTTGTCTTTTCTTTCATAAACCATCTTTATGACAATATCTTGTTCTCATATTCCTTCTAATCAAAACAATAAACTCATTAGTAGTACTTATTTTTGTTATCATTAAAACATCGATTTAAACTTCCCTTTGTTCAAAAATAACTTTATTAAATATCTAACATTAAGCATTAACATTTCTTTCAAGGTTTGACGTATCAATTGAGTTCAAAATATCATCCCCTGAGCCAAATAAAGTAAAAAGTTTATAATGGATTGAAGTCTCCTATTTGGCCAACGGTCACATATAATTAAATAACTATAAGTTGCTTAATTCTTTCTTCTTTCATTTAAATAACTATTTTATTTCACTAAAAGAGTTGCTTAGAAGATTACCTCTATAATATTCAATTGAAGGAGCTTTAAACCTTAAATCATTATATATAATAACATCTACCATAGGTTGATAACAGTAAGATTAGGTAGCATCGAGTTACACACCTATGTTATGCGATCATATAGCAATTATTAGTTTCTCATTATGAGGTACTTCTTTATATTATAATTCACTTCGGATAGAAGGTTGAGTTTTAGGATTTGTTTGTGGAGTAAACAATTTAGGCACTTATCTTTTTTCTTTTCCTAATATCAACTGAACTAATCCCTTATTCTTGTGTAGGAATACTAGCTTCAGGATTGTTGATATTATCATCATAAATGCAAAATGAACTTCCACTTCTCATTTCATAATTATTTTTTCTTTGTTTCTTTCTCATTCTTATAATCTTTAAGAGAAGTTTTTATCTATTACTTTATCTCATGACTAACTTACATGTAAGATTTCACATCACCTTTGATCTTAGCTAAATCATTCTTTTTTTAACTTAATGATTCCCTAACCTTTCAAATGTCTATCTAATACAAACATATAGCATATTTTTTATACTAGGGAATCAATCTTGCATAAGCCAAAGCTTGGTTATTGAATCTTCGTGAACATATTGAATTTTTAAGGGTAACTAAACTTTCATCAATTTCTCTATACAAAAGAAAACAATAACTTCATATCAAAACTAAGCTTCTTTGTGCATAACCTTGCATTAAAAACGATGAACAAGTCATGTGAAAATTTGAAAGAATGTAGTTTTGCAAAAAAAAATTGGTTCAATCGCAGTTGTTTCTAGCACAATCGAAAACAGAAAATTTAAACACAAAATAAACAAATCAACACCTAAGATTTGGTAACATAGTTCGACACACTTTACCTACTACTACAGGGTCCTTACCTATCTTAATCACTTTCACTAAAGAACAAAAAATAATTTTACTCAAGGCATTACAGAGTCAACTCATCCTACCATTAACACTATCAACTCATCCTCACACCCCATGAAAGAATTTCAATCCTAATAATATAACCGACTCATGCTAACCTCAACAGAGGATTTTCACAACAATTTTTAATAATAAAGTGAAATAAACAACTCAAGTGATTAAATAATTACTAATATAAACAAATATACTTGAGAAAAGAAAGACAACTTTCCTAATAATTCCAGCTCCTTCAATGAAAGATTGGAAAGTTGTCCACTAGTAAATTTGTTGTAGTCTTTCAATATTAATACTGTAACATCACACCCATAGTAGCAGAAAAATCAACAACAAACATACACGTTTCTTTATTGAAATGTTGCAAATAACGGAGCTATAAAATTCACAACTCCTGTTGGAATTTTTCACCCATAACCAGCACTATTGACAATCACCAGAAGCATACGCAATCAACCCAATAAACATCACATTATCAAACAAGAATAACAGCTACAAATATTACAAGGATTTATAGAATTTTCTCACACCACAACTCACAATCGACAACAACTAAAGTAACAGTCCATGAACAATAAGACATTCACAAGATTTCACACATACATCAGAAAATTCAGCTACTAAAATCAACACATTCAACCTACTACACAACCCAGTGTTATTGTTCAAGAGATGGAGAATACTTAGCAAAAATCACACACAAAAAATAACTCTGCAACACTCAATGGTTATTTCAAAATAGAGGAATATACAACTGCGGAGAAAAAAACATCATGTGTTATAAAATCAGCAACAAGATCGTGAGGTCCTAGTCCAAAACTGGCAAAACAAATTTGGAATATTATCCCACAAAATCAACTGTCGGAACTTATTAAAATCCCAGCATCTAGGTCATACAAGTGTATTGTTTTTCCTCTACAAAAATAACAACACATTAGTCCACTATGCATGAAAAACTCAGTCAAATTTCAACTGCAAAATTAAAACCAAATTTCAAAAAATTTGTTTCCTTAGATAGTCATTATCCTCAAAATAAGTTATCCATTAAATCCTATATTGATTAGGATCTTAAACCTTATCAAAATTATCTTAAAAGAGTCCCACATAAATCCACTAGGTCTAATTATCAAATAAAGTACAAAATTAAATAATAAGATATCAACATATATCTTAACAATCTCCCTCTTTTAGCATTATTTGTCACAGATTAAAATTCCCCCTAAAGAAGATAATTGAACATATAATCATCAATTTCACAAATACCACATAGAAACTCCCCTTTAATCAAACATAATCAAATATCCAAATACACAAATATCTAAAAATCTAAAGGTAACAAAACACAACACGACATCTAATCATAGCGTGACATATTTCCCAAACTATAATTTTCTTCCTTTTAGGTCAAAAAGATGCCAAAAAGGAAGACTAATAGTCATGTAGATAGCTTGAAATCTCCCCTTAAATTGAATAGTCATATCAAATGAAAATAAACAATGCCAAAACGAAGAATGTCTTCAATGCGATCAATCTTGGTGAATAAAGAAGCATAAAAATCAGCAGTAGGTACAGCGGAAGAATCATAAGCGCGCTAATGTGACAATTTACTACTAGTGAAAACACTAGTCAACATATCATTACTTACATTAAAGTCATCCGCCAATGATCGATAAAATTTAAAAATCCCAAAAATACATTCAACGAATCATAATCAAACTTAATCAATCCATATGAATGCAAATTGCTTAATTTTACACAGCTCACAATATTGAGAAATTAAGATAAAAATTGAAAAACTCAAATCATAGAAAAGTTGAATCTTCCTATAGGTCTCCAACTAAGCATAAACTTTTTCTCGACATAATTCCATAAATCAAAATCTAGAATCAGAATTCTCAAATTATCAAGTAGAGCCTCATTCTCACATCAGATATGCTATTCAACAAGTAAGGAAAAGAACAAATACACACCAATCAACTGAACCTTAGAACACCCATAAATAAAAACTCAGAAAGCCCAGACGATAACTCCTTCTCACCCCCTTTTTTGTTTTTAAACAAAAAAAAATCAATATACTTTAAAAATGTAAAACACAAAGTTCTTGTGCACCTCGAAGAAATTCAGACCTGACCCTATTCCTCAATACATTATCTTTGTCACCGATTTCTTCTTCTGAAGCAACTAACAGATCCTTTGTCTGAGTAGTTTCTTTAATAACAACAACTAACTATGAATATGAACAATTTTTTTTTCCTTCACTATGTCTTTGTACTTGTAATTGACTCTTTTTAACCCAAGTATGTTTTGGTAACGTGGGCTACTGCTGGAAGTTCATTAAAGAGTGTTTAGATTTTTTGTTTTGAGTCCTTTGAAACATCATTTGTAACAACTTGTAACATTTTGGTCTTATATGCCAGGTAACTCTACAAAAGTGACATGTAGGTATAAACTTATGATTCTTCATTGAGATTTTTCCCTGGACAAATCTGATTGCACCACTTTTCTCATCATTAGGCTTAGAACATTTGCCTTTATAGCCAATTTCTTGAAGGTCTCCTTTAATTTTACCAATTTCCACTAACTTTTTTGACTTTTCAGTGCTTCCACTTAACATTCTTATTCATTTTTTCATACTGACCAGCTTCAATTTTGTTTCATCAAGCTCATTTATTGTAGATAATAGCTTTTTTCTCTAAATCTTGAATGATGTTTTTCATAAAGGAGTTTTCCTTCTTTTATTTTTAATTCTTTTTACATGTTTGCACCCATTTTGCATACATTAATTCAAAGGCTTTATAAATATCTTCCTTTTTATCATTTTAATTGTTGTCATCTCCAGTGTAACGAATCTTGTATCGTGGCTAAATGGGATGTTTCAGTACCATATCCAAATATCAGCCTGTACTAGCCTATTTAGCCTTGTACCAGCTAATATTGTCGATATTTGGAATACTAGCCATATACCAGCTGGTACAGAAAATTTTAAAAAAGACCAGGGGCATTTTTGCAAAAGATGAAAACTTTTAAACAAACCCATCCGCATCCCGACTTTGCTACCTTCTTCTTCCTCTCTTTATTTTTTCTCTCACACTCTTACTCTCTCCTTTTCACCATAATCATTTCTTTTTATTATTAATAATATAATATTTAAATTCATATATTAAATAATAGTTATATTTTTCTACAAAGAATAATTAA
>JANTNU010000002.1:36501315-36511743 GCA_024752395.1 Erythroxylum havanense
ATATTATAAGAACTTTATGGATTTTGGATCAAATATTGTGGTTTCTTTGTTATTATACATCACATCAACAAGATTTTCAAATATAGAGAGGTTGGAATAAACCATTGGCTTCTTAGCCCATATCTCTATTAGCGCCTTCAACTTAATTGTGATTGATGAAGCTTGATTCACTAATAATAAGCAATATTAACTATTACCATATAGAAAGCCTTATATAGGCTTGTAGCTCTCAACATTGCTTTTGTTCTTTTTAACAAATTTATGTTCTTAGACTCAACCATTCTATTTTATTGAGGAGTGTATATGATCGCTATCTTTCGCGCCTTCTTACTTGCATAATGGAATAAGTTCATCATCAATATATTCTCCGCCATTATCTATATCCAAACACCTGATTTTTTTAAGCAAAACATATACGATTTTCTCAATAATGTATTCCTAACACCTTATAGGATAATCGTCAATGATAGACACAAAATACTTTGCTTCTCTTAGGGATATAATTGTCGCCAGCCACATATTAGAGTGAACTAATTCAAGTACAATCTTGCCTTTTGAATTTGATATAAATTTTACACAATAATGATTATTTATAACACAACATTAGCAAAAGGGTAGTGATACTTATGAGTCCAAGGAGTGGCTTTTGGTTAGCATGGATTCTCATTCCTTAGTTAGATATATGTCAAAAATTTTGATATTATAATATTGAAGATCTTTCACTTAGATTACTTAAAGTGACTGATGCTTCTAGTTCTAACAATGTTTCTTCTCTTAACCTGTACAAGTTTGTACCTATCTTCTCTCCCTTCATAGGTATAAGTTAATGAAAATTTCTAATTTTCGGCGAAGATAATCTAGACATTCTAGGTACAAAAATTCTCTTTTAAACCCTTTTATAAGTCGTACCTCCAGAATAAATTGCACCTCATGCATCTTTAGTTTAATGTTTCCAATAACAACAATATTTAGAGGACAATCATCAAAATTGTATGTAGATCATCTTGAAATAAGTTTATAATGATGAAACCATTTTCATTTATAGGAGATGTGAAAAATAGCTTTTAAGTCAAAGATTCATAAATCAAGTAGTGACTTTTTGCTTTCAATTATTGTTGTTGCTTCACAACATAAAGCATTACCATCATTTGAAGTACTTGCAAAGTTATCGTAAATATTGAAATTTTTTTAATAAATTCCAGTAATCTTTTATCTTGGGTGACCTTTCTCGCTAAAGTTATAGCACTGAAAATGTTTCTTACTTTTTGATTTTAATCGATTGTAATTTTTAACTCCCAATTTGGTGATATTCTATTTATCTCCCTCTTGTCACTATCAAGGCTTCATTTATTTGTCTTCTTTACTCTTGTGTTCACTCCCTTCCTCTAGAATTACAATTATAATATCATCAAAGAATAAGTAGATTATAAGAACATCATTAGTTAAGTTGATGATGAATTGATCATATGAATCTAGTAAACTTAGAAGTAGTAAGTTTAACATGTTCATATATAACTTTCATATAACTCAATGACATGAGCTGAGAGAATAGCGTAGTCAAATTATTAATGTGCTCAATCACTAAAGTGTATTTGCACATTCAAATTATATAAAGTTTCCTTTTAAGAAAAAAATTATTTTGGAGTGATTCAACCTTATACTGTTTTGTGAGATGATCTTATATCTCTTTTGTTATTTTCTTTTCCTCTATGCTTGAACAAACTTCACAATATAAAGATAGATGAATATTTGCAACAATGTTTATGTCTATTTTTATTCTAATTGGCATCATTATTTACGTTCGTTAGCCTTTTATTAATGGTTCCAAGCGATTATTCTTTATAAGGGTACCTTTCATCTTTAACTTCCACAATAAGAAAGTATTCCTGTTGAATTTCTCAAGCTTAAATTTGACTTCCATTTCTTCTATCCTAGAATCCTTTAAGCTAAGATTAAAAAACTCACAATCTAATGTAAGCAGTAATTATAGATGTGAACAATATTTACTAGCTTGAAATGGTGAATAATATCTAACTTATTAACTGATATAAGGACTCCATTATTATTGGAAACCATATAGCACATAATAAGTATATATACACACTACAATTAGCCTTTGATATCATTTTTTTGGAATAATTAAGTGGATAGAGCATGACGACATCTCAATTAAGATTTGAATAACCATAACACATATGATATTACTATGAGTAAAAATATGAGTTACAATACACAAATTCACTAACTAATCAAATATAAATTACAAATTGATTTGTAACTTAGAAACTATAAGAATGAATCCTCATAAGCTCTACTTTTAATACTTATATTTGTTTCTTGATACTTGAAACAAAAGGGTGAGTATTGATTAGTTACTCAAACTAACTATAACTATATATTTCAATTTGTTCTAATTGTCATATATTCTTACATTTGGTTTTGCCATCATACATTATTTATCTTCATCTAGACTTTTCCATGAATAATCTCTCTTTCACCATACAATTGTTTTTCTATTTTACTAGGTCTATATTGTCACATATGGAATTCCACTAAGATGAGTCCCTTTAAAGTTCTACAACTCTTGTAATTTTTCATATTTCAAATCACAACAAACAAAAATCTTTGTTACTTTTGTATATTTTTCTTCTAACGATATCACATTTTTTTTACTTTATTTTTAAGTCACTATTTAGGTTGGTTGGATTCTTATTAAGTTAAGCATTTTTCATCTTTCTGTTGAAAAAATAAAAGAAAAATTTTATGAAAATTGTTTATTTGTCAAAAAAAAAAACTCATTCCTTTATTTTAAACATCATCTTGCCCCGCCACCATCATATAAAAATTCATTGTGTTAATGTCATTAATAACATATTGTTTCTCAAGTCCACAACTATAATCTAATATCCACCCTATTTTTGCTTTTCTATTTCTTACAACTATAGTTCACGACGGGCCATGCTGTAACCATTGCCTAGCCTAAATGTAGTTAGATTTGGGATATGAGGTTTGAACCTGCTCAGATTGCCTAAAATATCATCGCTTTGTTCTTATTTAAACCTAAATACCAAAATGATGTTGTTTTAGGTAGTTAAACTAAAATATCATATTTTGGGAGAGGGTTTAGGCCATCAAATCTTTTGAGCTAGACTTTAAGATGACTCCTTAGGATTGAGCCTAATTCAAAGCTTAATCAACCTGGACCTGACTTTTTGACTTTGGATTAGGTAGAGTCGGGTTAGACTCTAATTTTTATCCCTATTTTGATAATCACTTTTTTCCTATGTTAAACTCGTGCCAATTTCTTTTATCGACATTTACACACCCTCTAGACATGAACATGACCACTTTAGTCTTTGGCTTCATGTAATGGAGAGTTAAGAACAATGTAGAATCAAGTCTAACTTTGGACTTATTAACTATGCCAAGAAAGTTTGACTTGTTACAATCAAATTTTAAGCAACTAAAATAATATTTCAACAATCACTTTATCTCCGATAAATCTCCTCCAATAATATATTGTTTATAGACTTTAATTGAGAAAGAAAATTATAAAATACAATGAAAATATGTTCTTTAGGTGTTTTGTGCTTTAGACAATTTCAAATATGGAGAACTATAAAAAGTAAGAGGAATTTATTAACATTTACATAAGTGAAATTCATAGCAATGTGGATCCTATTAAATCTATAACAATACTGCCAAATGTCAATGTGTAGGTCTAAGTTAGCATTTAAGTTCGTTGCCATGTCATTTGTTTAATGATATGTGCATGCTACACTTCCATTAAGAGAGTTAATAGAAGGGACTAAAGAAGGAAAAATGCTAACATTGAATGAATTTAAAAAATAAATTCAAGTTACTAGAATAAGAAATTTTTTATAGTAAGAGGGCTAAAAATATTATTATCCCCTAGTCAAATCTAAGGGTATGAATTAAATCATGTAAGAACTTTCAAGATGGTAAACCTTATCTCCTTATCTTTTAACCTTGAAGAGTTTAACTAGTTAAATATAAATATCTTCCTCCAATTAATCATTAATGAAAGTTAAATATTCAAGTGTATATTCTATATAGAAAGATAGAAAGATGAAAGAGAAAATGAGATAAATACTTAAAGGAAGCAAAGTTAGAAGAGTGTTTGGAAATATTAAGAAGATCAAACAAAAGGCAAGTCATTAAAATTTAGGAGAATTCAAGTATTAGTGGATCAATATCAATTTCAAAAACTTTTTGTATTGTGTTATGATTTCTAAGTAATTAAGTTTAAATTACGTGAAAAGACAATGTAATCTACACACGGTTTTTATTAACTTAAAGAAGACGCATGACAGGGTACCTAGGGAAATCATATAGAGTTATTTAAAAGCTAATGGAGTTCCTATGACCTATACACAGGTTATTAGGGATATGTACGAAGGTTTAGAGTCTATAGTAAGGATGATATGAGGAGATGCAAAAAAATTTTATGTCGGTATTTGGCCATACCAGGATTCCTTATTAAGCCCTTTTTTGTAGCACCCCACTTCCATTAGACATTTGTGTCCGTACGTTCTTCAGACATTCGAGCACATGCTTGGTGGAAGCAGTTCCCTGGAGCAGTTACATTCACTTCTCATGACATCATCATTAAAACATAAATATCACAATATTTAAAAATCCAATTCCTCATTTTCATTTCATAACACTGAATATATATTGTAGCATTGCATACTTCATTCTTATACACAATATCAAAGAACTATTAGAGTCTACAGCTTTATTACAAAATATACTACATGCTACATGAACGAGAAGCTATAGAAAATTAAATCCTTCAGTCTCAGTTGACCGACCTTTGAGCCATTTCTTCTATCCAAAAACAGTACTAGAACTGTTCTAAGTTGTCTTAGAAGCTAAGCCTGGCCTCTCGCATTTACAAAGTCAACATTGTAATTTTGATGAGTTTTGCGAACTCAATGAGCTACCTATCATCGATGGCTCACTCATAACATATAACACATACAGTTCATGTTTCAAGTTCACAAACAATTTATGTCATCATATAATGCACATCTTTTACCAATTATCAAAAAGCACCATGTAACATTCACTTATTTACCTTTTACATTCATAATGGTTCATACAATTCAATTCAATCATTCATATAATGCATATTAAATTTTATGTGCAATGTTCATGAGAATCACTTTCATCTATTAATTTGTTGTGACCAAGTTACTTTTTCGCTGTCCCGTATCCATTGTAGATACCAGGTTCATTAATAATTGTCTTTTATTTGTTGGGGATATAAAGCTCATTATACATAGTAAGCCAGAGGCTCTCAGCACATTTTGAGCTTTAAGCTCTTTTTTACTAAAGACTCCGGTCACAACTGCCTTTATGTTATCATGCAATCATATAGTGAAATGCATCATATGTATTCAATCATTCACTTCTGCTCAATTTTTTTTCGCATTCACATTCACATTCACCATCGAACCTTAGTCCGACATTTGACAATTAAGTTGAGTATCATATATTCTGTCAAGTTCACATACAATGAGCACTTCCAATATATTATTCATGCATCAAACGCCTCAGACATTCAATTTCTAGAATCAACACATTCACATCACATAATAACTCAATTCAAAATTTAAACAAAATAATAAATCAATGTGAGACTATCTAGGTTACTCACAGTATGCTTCAGATAACTATTGCCTCGACGTCTCGATAATGTCTAGATGTTGTCGCTCTAATTACTATTCTAAATTATGTAATATATACACATTTGCACATTACAAATCTGCACATTTTCATGAATGCTCAATCATATACATATGTGTATGTGATATGTATCATGCGTGTTTAATGACAATCCTAGGTATATTTCCTTAATTCACATCTTATAATCATTTATACTTCTTAACTAATATTTGTCTAAATTAAACTTAGATTTATACTTCATTTGTACAAGATTATTCTACGATCATCTTTCAATCATTTACTAAGATCATTCAAGTATTAAAAGATCACCAAATATCCAATTTATCATTCACCTTTACTTAATACACATCATTCACTTTCTTTGGCTCACATTATCCTTCATAGGATCAATTTTATTCTTATAATATCTCCAAAATTTCAGATCTGAAAACTTGGTAAATAACAATCCATTCTTGAATTTATATCCTCATTCATCAGCCTAAACATATCACATATTTAATCCTTATTCAAGCGTCATTCTAGGTTCAATTCAAGCTTCATTCAAGCCTAAATGCATCATATGATACTACCTAACTGTTTTTTTATCCCAAACCACACATAAAAGAAGCATATTTGATGTTTAACCTGTTCCCACGATCATGGGACGCTTCCATCCGAAAAATCCCAACTCTGTTATTCCAAATTCCAGCTTCTCTCAAAACATATTTTGAGGTAAATTTTACATGACCATTTTGACAAAGAAAACGAGGTATTTAGGCAATACATTCTTCTAAACAAATATTTCTATATTTCTTAAGTTTCTAACAACATCAATTTCATACAGTTTGGTTCAGTATTATACAAGTTATACTCAAAATACTATAGACTATTCTCACACCGTGACAACACATTATAATCAATTTCAAGCCAAATTTCGAAACCCTAAAAGACAGAATTAAAATTTAATTCCTTGGTAAAAATTGTAGCCATATGCCTCTAGTTTAATCTAAAATTAAAATCATCCAATTTGTATATTTAAATATCAATATATGGCTAAAATACAAATGCATGTTTTGTTTAAACACTACAACTAACATATTCTAACAATTCTTCTTTCACTTTTCTGGATTTTCAACTCCTATATGTTACATTCAAACCATCTTATGCATAGTTCATCAACTTTACATCATTTCCTCTTCATTATCACCTCAATTTTTAACTTAACAACATCCATGAAACCATCCATGAACCATTGTTTATCAATCATACAAAAATAAAACATAATCTTCATCATTTACTATCATACATAAACCTTATTTCTTCTCTTTTCAAGAACATTTCTCAAACACCTTTCTTAATCATAAATTTCACCTTTATTATACCCTAAATCCCAATCTATTTCGTTTATATGAAAACTTATAATCCATGGTTTTCATACTCTCAAAAGCAAAACACAACATACACATTCATTCATCATTTTCCTGCACTCATCCAATACATAAAAATATGACATACACCTACTTATTTCCTCATCCACGTTACAGCATATATGTAACTCTACTATCATGATCATTTTACCTTTAAACTATCATCACATATGTTTATATTTAAACAACCCATGAAGATTAATGTATAACTTGATAAAATTGTAAGCTTCTTCAAAATCACAAAAACCCTAGCTTTCCAAGCTTTACGCAATCATCAATCTTTCAAGGAGGAATATGGTAGGTATTTAGTTACAAGATAAAGAGGTAATAAGGATCTTGAAGAAAAAAAGTGAAGGATAGCAAGAACTCAACGTGATGAGGGTGAGAGTGAGATGGTCGTGAGTGAAGAAAATGAAAAAGATGAAGAAGAGAGCTTATGGCAAAGTGAAAAAAAATAAAAATGGTCTTTCAAAATTTAAATATGGTGGGATTGGTTTAAAACCAAGGTAAACAAATGCTTGGTGAGTGTCATGACATGTATCATGGCACTTACCACTTAAATAACCAGATTAATAAGTCATTTTCTTAAGCTAACTAATGTCTCTTAACATCTAATCCATTTGTCTCTAAATCTCTAAAACATTTGTCACCCAATTTTCTATGCCACTTGTCAATATTTCTATTACCATTTGTCACTTATTTCTATTACCATTTATCAATTTTCTTATCACTTGACATTTTTTCTAGTCCAAAATTTCTCAAAATTTCCTAAATTTTACCAAAAATTCTATATTAGTAATTTTACTCACCAAATCAATTTTCAAGACATAGAATATCCACAATTCAGAATATAATCACATTTATAAATCAACTAAGATCAATTATACACGATAAATGTTAAATGAGTGCATAGACAGTCATTGTAATGTGTGCAATTATCAAATTCACGTGTATGTATGCTAAATGATGCAGAGTATGAAAAGCATGTCGTAGTTTCTCAATATCATCTCTCACATTTAGTATTCTAGGATTCTTACCCTTAACATGAGAAAAATGAGATGTTACATTTTTCTTTGCAGTAATGATGAATAAGGTCACCAAAAATATCTAAGGAGAATTGCCTTGATATGTGTTGTTTGTTAATGACATTGTTTTAGTGGATGTAACAAAAGAGAGTGTCAATATCAAGCTAAAACTTTGGAGGGATATGTCAGAGTCAAAGAGTTTTAAATTGAGCAAGGCTAAAATGAATACTTAGAGTGTAACTTTTCAAGTCATAGGATGACTTCTGATATGGGGGTAAAGATTACTTCAAAAGTTATACTATAGAAATAGTATTTTAAGTATCTAAGATATATCATCTAAAGCAATAAAGAGATTGATGAAGACATAATTCATCGTGTCAGATAAGAGCGGTTTAAATGGAGAAGTGCATTAGGAGTTTTATGTCACAATAAGATACGACTCAAACTTAAAGGTAAAATCTACCTTGTAGTGATTAGGTTGGCCATGCTCAATGGGTTAGAGCGTTAGCCCATCAAACATGTGCATAGCCATAAGTTAATAGAGATAAGCTCAGAAAGGCAATGGTGAGAGACAAAATAAAGATGACTAATATTAATGAAAAATTAAGAGAGACAAGCTTAGGTGGTTTGAACATATTAAAAAAAAGACACCCTAATGCTCTAGTGAGAAGATGCAAGAAGATTGTACTTAGAAACTATAAAAGGTAAAAAAGAAGGCCTAAAAAGAACTAGAGGGAGGTGATACAAGAATGATATGGCTCTGCTAGAACTTATCGAAGACATGACCTTCAGTATAAAACTTTAGTGTACTAGGATATAGGTAAAAGATCTCACATGGAGAGTTCCTTCTCTTTCCTGTAAGTCTATTGAACATATCTCTTCCTAGTGTTACGTATTATCTTTAGCCTAAAAAAATTTAATATATAGTACTTCTCTCTTAGTTATTTGACCTAAACATTTTCTAAGCCTAAGTATTTTTCTCATGATGGCTTGTTTGATTTATTTAATTACTTGTCTTCTTTCTTGTTTGTGCATTTATTTACTTATTTTATTTTATTCTTCACCTTGTTCTATATTTATTATATTATTAATTAAATTACTTATTTTCATATTCTTAGTCATACCCATTTATTTATTTATATTTATTATTATATTTTGTCTATTTTAATTTTAATTATTATTTTAATATGTTTAATTATTTTATCTTTTATTTTTAATCTCTAAGTTGTTTTGTACTTATTTTATTATTTATTTTATCACTTATTTTTATATTGTTATTTGTACACAATTATTTATTTATTTTTATCTTTATCTTTATCTTTAATATGTGAGTTTATTGGAAATAACCTCTCTACGAGTTAGGAGTAAGATTGTGTACTTTTGGACCTCCTCAGACTCTATGTATTAGTGAAATTTTTACTAAGTCGTTGTTGATGTTATATATATATATATATATGTAGGTTTATCAAAACTAGCCTCTCTACCCATTATGAGTAAGGCTGCATACTACTGGACTTCCTCAAACCCCATATGCTAGCTTGACTTGCCCTTGGTTGTTGTTATTGTACTTAAAAGGAAAAACTTATAAATTAAATGTTATATATTTTAATTTGTTACAAATATAGTCTAGAGGTTGACTTTGTTAACCCTTACCATTAGTTTCGTAATGGAGCAATATATAAGTTGAAATACACATTGAATTTTTAATAAATAAATAGTTTATGTTTTAATTAAAAATAAATTATTAAAAGTAAAAATAAAAAATCAATTGATCGTTGATTTTCCAATATTGATAATAACTTTGAAATCTTAAAATTTTAATTTATTAAATACTTCAGGTATTAAAAATTCTTGTATTATCTAATATAAAAGGGCTCAACTTATATGATGATATATGTCAGCACTGTTAATATTAAGAATTAATTATGGTATATATTTAGAGAAAACTAAAACATCTAATATTTAGTTAACTTTTTTTTACTTCTAGTTAATATTAAAAAATTGATTAACTTTATAATTTAAAATATAGTTTACTTTAAAAATAATATATAATTTTTTAAAAAGTAAATAGAATAATATATTGTACAAAGGGGCCTAAGCCCTTACCATTACATCATGTTTAGATAAAGGGTATAAACCTGACTAAATGACCATACACTTAAATGTCTAGTGAGAACAACTAGCTAACACACACATGTATGCTTCTTGAAACTTGTATTATTGATAGTAGATGGTCTTTAGGAATTGGGTGAAATGCCACAAGCAATAAATTACAAGGTGTATCT
>JANTNU010000002.1:36516455-36529815 GCA_024752395.1 Erythroxylum havanense
CTACGCTCTAAGAAGGGAGCTTATGCTAGATTGATTATGGTACTTAAAGCCTTATTCATTCTTTTAACTAGTAGTTACGTTATAATCTTATAGAGAAAGTTATAGTAGGTAATCGGTCTGAAGTCCTTAAAGTTACTAGGATAAGGGGTCTCAGGGACAAGGTTTATAAAAGTTTTATTTCTCTCCCTTAATATTTTGCCTACATAAAAAATTTCTAATATAGCTTTAGTCACCATTTCCTTCACTACAGGACAAGATTTCTGGTAGAGAACTCCATTAAGTTCATTTAAACTTGGAGCCTATATAGAGTTTATTTTAAAAATTTCTTCGTCCATAACATAATGCTTAAAATGAGCTACTAAGGATTGAAAAATCTCATTTGAAAGTTAATTGTTGATGAAGGAATTAAGGAGTTGAGTTGAGAATCTAGTTACTTCTTCAATACCCAGGGTTAATTTAGAGTGATTACGGGTGATTTTTTGAGTTGATATTGGCAAACCATCCTAGTTTAAGACTAAACTGATCCTATTTTTATTTTTCCTTGCTAGGATCACATTATGATAAAACTTAGTGTTTTTATCCCCTTCTTTTAGCCAAAAAGTCCTCACTCTCTATCTTAATAGGTTATGTAAGGCTTTTGAGTATATTTGTAGTATAAATGACTAACACATATAAGTGAAAAACTATTGTAGATTTTGATAAAGAAGTCTCTCATTCCCTTTACTAAAGGTAAGAGTTTAAACCCTTGTGACTCTTGTTTATTTGACAAGTAATATGTAGTTTCTTTTAATAGGTCCTTTGAAAGAAAAAAAAGAATGTTCTTGAGTTAGTTTACTTTGATGTATATGGTCCCATCGATGTGAAAAGTATAAGAGGTAGTGGATATTTTGTTACTTTTATTAATGATGTTTCACAAAAGGTTTGGGTATTTGTTTTGAAAGCAAAAGGCTTAGTTTTTCAATACTTTAAGTAGTTTCATTCCAATGGGAAGAGAAAAAGAGACATCCTCCAAATGCCCTTATAATGATAATAAAGGTGAATACACTTCAAAAGAGTTTAAGAATTAATATTTAGAGCATGTAATTAGCCATTAAAATACTATTCCTATTACTCCATAACACAATGATGCAGTTGAAAGAATAAACAAAACCATCCTGGGGAAGGTTAGATGCATGTTAAAAATGGTCAATTTGCCTAAGATATTTTAACATGAATGCCTTTACACTACTTGTTACCTATTGAATTGTTGTTAGTCTGTTCCATTTGATTTTGATATTCTTGAGAAAGTATGGTTTAAGAAAGATATTACTTATTCTCACTTGAAGGTATTTGAGTGTAGGCTTTTGTGCATGTTCCTACGAAGTAAGGACATAAACTTAATAATAGGGTTATTTCATGTATCTTTATGGTTTATGAAGATGAAGAGTTTGGGTACAAGTTATGTGATCTAGTGAAGAAAAAGTTCATCAGGTTTAGACTGTGATCTTTAAAAAATATAAGGCCATGTTGGATCTTGAACATTAGAAAATAATACTAATAATGTTGATATTTCTTTTATTATACCAATTTCTTCTACAACAGAGAGTGTCGTAGAAGAGAGATAACTATATCAAGATCATATGATTGGTGATATGTTAGAACATATTGATGTTGATGATGTTGATAAGTAAGGGGAGCTACCTCTTCCACCTTAGATTATAGAAGAGCCTCAAGTCAGAAGGTTAGCTATAGGACATCATCTATTCATTGGATATCTTAGTTCTAAGAATATTGTAATTACTAAAGAACCAGAGACAAAAAACTTCAAAGAAGTTTAGAACCTTAATGAAAAAGCGCAATTTATTAAAGCCATGCATGGGACATGAATTCTCTAAAGAAGAATAATGCTTACGAGCTTGTTAGAGTTCCTCAAGGTAGAAAAGCCTTGAAGAACAAGGTGTTCAAGCTAAAGATGGATAGGGAGAAGATAGTAAAGTATAAAGCTCACATAGTTGTCAAAGGTTTCAATTAGAAGAACAGAATTGAATTTGATAATATTTGCTCTTAAATTACTCACAATTATATCCCAATTATTAAGAAACAATCCTTAGATTGTAGTAAAATCACATTCTTAACTTTCTTTCACTAAAAGAGATCTCAAACATCCAAATTCACACTTTCATTCTTTTCCTCAATTGTAGACCTCATTCTCTAGATCATAACGAATCAAATATCATCTCAATAGGAGGTCTACACAAGTAATTATGTCTCAAAAACAAATTTAAAACAGTTCAGAAATCTGGACCTCGTCGCGACGTGCAGACGCTCGTCGCGACGTCAAGAAGGTCGCTCACCGCGGCGCACGAAAAGACTCGCTGCGGCGCGGATTTTCCACGCTCACCGCGACGTTCAACAAGGCTCGTCGCGACGTAGCAATTCCCCGCTCGTCGAGACGTCCACGTTCTTCGCGGCGCACGCTTGTCGCGACGTCTAAATTATTTTCTCGTCGCGACGTGCAGGCCCTGGTTCTCTTCTCCGATTTCCTTTTCCTCTTTCTCTCTCTAAAATTTAACCCTAACTACCCGAATCTTTCTCGAATCCACCCATGAATGCATTTAAATAATAAATAAACAACATTAAACCCATATACTTACCAAATCGAACTCAAATCCGCAAACCCTAAAATCTTCGAAAATCTCTCAAACTCTTCCCTTTCTTCAAGCATCCACATTTAGCTCCCATGATCACACAAAACATCATCCTCGCTAAGCATCAAACAAGGCTTCACATAGGGAGAAACCAGCAATCGAAATCTCGAAGGAAAAATCACAAATCATCGAGGAAGGAAGAGAAACGAAACGGTCGAGCCCTAGGAGGAAGGAGAAGAGGATTTCTTTTCTTCTATTTGAAACCTAAGACATTTATAGGTTAATCACTTAAGCCTCTAGTCTTTATCCTCAAATCTCTTTCTCTTCTCAATTTCATTTCTGGTCCAATTCATCGCCAAATTTCAATGGCTCGACACATTAAATTCCAATATCATATATCTAAATTTTCCATTGCCATATACACATTATTCTAGCACCATATAGTCAATCAGTCCATTACTCGGATGATTTCCGGTCCGGACTTTTTCTCCCAAATTTTTCAGAAAATTTTCGAAGAGTCGCTATCAATTGCCAATCACTCTAAACAGTGCCAATTCAATCATTTAAACCCAAATATCTCAATAACTCATAATCACATTTAACTATCTCACAAATCACAATTCCTATCACATTCACAAATCAAATACCGGAAAATTGTCATGAATGCATGTACTATATGTGCATGTACTAATTGACTTATGACCTCTAAAATCAGAGGCCAAAACAATGCTCAGTCTATAATGTGCGGTACAGTCTTAACCCATCTCAATTTACCAATATAACCTTCCCATTGGTGACATGATGTTACATAGAGCATCTAATTGACTAATTGTAATTGTTGGTAAGATCATCAACAGTTTATATCTAATCACCTGAGTGTACAAACATTATATTTAGTAATATAATATTAAAATAGAAAATATTATAATTTAATATTAAATAAAAAGAAAATTAAAAATGGCTTCATCTTTATATATTTGATCAAAATAACCTTTAATTGGTTGATTAATTTTACTAGCCCCCTCCGCATTAATACTTACGGTTGTAAGAAAATAAAAAACACTATATTTGGAAAGATAATATAAAGATAGGCAAAATAAATATATTAGCACACATAAGGGCTTCCACAGTGCGATAATGAAGTCGATCACGATGAGGAGTAATGACCCTACCACTAGTAGTAAATACAGACTCTGAAGTAACGGTGGATGATGGAATAGCTAATAAGTCTTATGCAATGACTTGCAAGATCAGATAATTAAGTCCAAACATCTTCCCCCATGACAATATATTGAACGACTCATCTTTAGTTTCAGGAATGCAATCTACAGAAAAATATTTATATAACTCCATCGTATTAAGAAATCCTAACCCTTTTCTCTTTCAAAAAATTTGAAAGAGAATTGGTCAATAATGGGTCAGAAGAAAAGGTCGAACTTGAAACTGACATTGGAGTTGAACTGCTCACAACATTACTAAGATCCTGATCATGAGTTTGTTGCATTATGGCTTCATAATTGTTAAACAATTGATACCATAATTGTTTCATGGTATGGAAACTCTTTTGAGCTTCACCACTGTACAATAAATTGTAAATATATACAACCTCGTCCATCTTGTATCTCGAGTTCAACACATATAATACTGCAACAATATCTCTAACCTTATATAAATAAGAATTAAATTCTCTGGCATCTGCTCCACCATAGTCCAAATAACTACATTGGAGTCAAACATCTACAATGATAAAAACATGCTTTATTTTGGACATATTGCTTAAGATATATTGTGAAGTTAGATATTTTGTTCCTGAGAACAATTCGGTCTAATTATTGAATAATTTCAACTTCATACAAAGTTCTCTAGCTAAATCCCATTGATCTTTTAATGGTACATAGGTATATTGAGAATCCCTTTCGATTAGTCTAATAAACAACTAAACATATGGGATTGTCGACTCCAACATTTTAAAGGTTGAGTCCCATCTGGAAGGATAATCCAAATCTAACTTCTTTGAATTTGGAATGCATAAAATTTGTGCACCATCTTCAAAAGTTTCAATTCATTTAGGAGTTGCACTCCAATATAAAACACTATTCTGAATACACTCTATTGCTTCCTTTATCGTCTCCAACCCAACCTTCACAATCAAGTTAAGAATATGAGCAAAACAATGCATATGAAATAACTTACCTCCAACCATTAAGCTCCTAACCTGCATCTTACCCTTCAACTTCTCAATCATAGCATCATTTGTGCTACAGTTATCGACTGTGTTGGAGGATACTTTGTTGTCGATGTTCAAATTCATCAAACAGTCTTTCAACTTGTTTTCCAATTTTTTTACTTATATGCGATGTCGGCATATAAATGAACTTATCATGAAAAAGCATACGAACATGAATCATACATTCATAAATTAATGAAAAAAGTAAATGATAACAATATTAAAGAATATAAATTACCTCAAAAATTTATTGCATAACTTCCAATCATTATTAATATAATGTGTCGTTATTGCTATGTAATCCTTCTTTTGGTTATGGGCTATCCACATGTCTGTTGTTATGGCAATTCATCCTTGAACACTTGACAATTCTCTTAATGTTTCTCGCTTCTTGTCCTATAAATTTTAAAAAAATGATTCCTCAATGTATTCCGACTTGGAACGTTGAAAGTCGGTTGGAGCGAATTAAGAAATATCCTGAATCTTTTGCTTTCAATCATAGACAATGGTTATTCATCTCCAATAATCATATTAGCCATCAAAATCCTTGATCTATGGTTGTCAAAAGTTGTTACGGTCATTTCATTCTTTCAATTCATAAGGTTAAGGGTAAAAAATATTTGACCTCCTAAACCATCTTCCTTTTAATACATGATTCCATATGTTTCTTAAATGAGACGTTCCACCTTTCAAATCACTCAAATACTATTTTGACAATAATTGCCCTCTGCCTTTTGAATTATGTCAGTCGATGTAGTCTTTTTAAAGTGATTCCAAATTTTACTTTTATGTTGAGTAACTTGAGTTTTAATTGAGCTTCTATCATCACTTGGTGTTGGAATAGAAGTTTCCATTTCTACCTCTGGCACTAGATTAGAAGTCTCAACTGACGGACTATGCTAATCCATTTAACAAAAAACATATAAATACTTAAGGTTAGAAATAAGAATGTATTAGGAAATGACACATTCTTAATCAAAATACTTTGCCAATATTCTAGTTAAAATATTCCATATTAAACAAAATGTTTAAGAAAATCAAAGAATGTCCAAACTTTGAATATGCTAGAATGCCCAAGTAAGTTAGGTTGATCATTTAGAGGATTAATACAAAGATGATATAGAGTATGCTATATGTATTAATCCTTTAAAAACAGTTCTATTACACTTTTAAATTTGACATGTAAATCCATCTTTGTGTATATATGCATCCTACATTTACATTGGTGAAACCTAAACATATAAATTCAACTCACATGTATGAAGACATTTACTTAGAATAATTTTACTGGAGTAACTCTTTAATGTACTTGTCTTGTTAAAATTGAAACATGGATTTAAGTACTCAAGTCACATGTGTACAACTTACAAGTATGGATTCTAAGTATACAATTTTATCGAAGTAAGTAATCACTGACAAACCATACTTAGTGCTATTTACTAATTCTAAGTTTGGTAAATGAAATATCATTAAATTTGATGCCTCAGTAGTCTTTACTCTTTAGCTGCATCCATCCCTATTAATATCTAATTTCTTATTCGATGGTTTTCTTGTAAATAACTGTTTGAAACAAACAAAAACTCATGCGGTCATGCCCAACATTCATTAATACTATATCAATATTGACATAGTATTTTTTATTATTTTTTGATTTTAGATAATAAGCTCCATTGATACGTGGGACTCATAAAAATCCAATATTTTCATACCTTAAATTCTAATCACTACTTTCTAACGGGGAGATCATTAATGTGGAGCTTGCAATTCTTTTTGTAAGTTTATACAAAAATATAGTGAAGAAAACAACTAGACGGAGCAACTAAGTTCCTAAAATTGTGTCATTTCTTGTCTTCAAATTTAAGAAATGCATTGCAATGAATTGTTCATTAATTTACAAGAGCTCTTCAAGAGAAGATTGATAAGGAATTAAGGATGGTGATCTTTGAGAGCCTAGAAAGTGGAGTACAATTATTACATCCTGAAGACATCAGTAGGTCTGAATCCTGCTCATGTAGAGAATGAATCCTATCTTGTAGCTTATTCTCTTACAGTAATTCACATGTCTAGAATTATTGTAAGAGATTTTTTTAAAAAAATGATTCAATAGGTTGTAAAGTGAACAAAAAGCTTTTAAATTAGCTAGTGGGTATAACCGTATAAGATCAAGGTTGCTAAAAAATCTAAATGATAGAAGTTTCTATAAAGGTAATTTAGGGTGCCTATTTAATAGTTGTAGTCGAGAGAGAAAAGGGAATGGAACGACTCTTCTTTTATATACACGAATATGTCTACAATCGCAAATCATATCACAAGTTCACAACTCATTTCAGTAACATATCAACAAGCAATATGCAATCTTTTTTCGCTCTCTCGCTATCATCATGAACATCTACTACCACGTGATCTAATAAAGAAGCAAAACGATTAACAATCAAAAGTCTGACATTTCATTAAACACTATACATGCATTATCCCATATTCCCAATATTAACATACAAAGTTCTCAAACTAGCCAAATCAATTCTCAAAACAACCAACTATTAATAAAAACCAATTTGACGAAGAGAGAATGAGAGATTACCTTATTAAGTACATTGGAACATTCACCATTGGTTTTTTTGAGCGTTGGTGACTTTGACTTGCATACGGTTGACGATAAGAACATATGATATGAAAAAAAAGAACGAAGGAAGAACGTGACACAAAGAAGAAGAACAAAGGAGTGAAAAGTGTTGTGTGAGTGAAAGTCACAAAACCAATAGCTGGGTGAGAGGTTGAGGATGATGGAAGAGAGGTTGGCTACTACGTTGTTTCATTTAATGAGAAACAAAACGACGTCGTTTTGCTTTCAACAAAACGATGTCATTTTGTCTTATGTTTTAAGTTCTGTTTTATAACTTAAATGAAGGCGTTTTACTCTTAAAGCAAAATGACATCATCTTGTCAGTAGAAGAAATAATTTTAAACGTACACAAAATAACGTCTTTTTGTTTATAACTTTAGGCAGGCCACGGGCCAGACTCCTCAGCTCAGGCCACGATTTAACCTGACCACCTTAGCCCATGAGCCATAGCCTGGCTCGAAGTGGCTCAAGCCATACCCAGCTAGCTTGTGGATCGGTTTGACCAGGCCAAACCTGTTGACGATGGGCCAAGTTTAGCAATTGTTGACATCCCTAGAAACAAACATAGCTAAGGACTTTCTGAACAGTGTCTTCTAAAGATACAAGGTACCATCCAATGCAGAGATAAGCACCCTAATGAAAGAATTATGCTCTATAAGGTACACAGGAGAAGGGGGAGTAATTGATTACATTATCATAATGATCCACCTCCAGAGTAAGTTAAAGGTGTTGAACATCATCATTCTTGATGCATGCATTGTACACTAAGCTTTGAATATGCTTTCTTTAGGGTTTGGTAGTTTTGTTACAACATGCAATTCACAGGATGAAGCTTGAGACATTAATACTTTGATTTTTTGATGCAATGTTGAAGAGGAGAAGATAAAGAACACTGCTCATATGACCCTATTAGCAGCCAAGGGAAAAGAAAAGTTAAAGCCCTAAAGGTTTAAAGATAAGAAATCTAAATTCTCTCCTTGTATGAATATTGTTCAATCCAGTATTATCTAAAGGTCATGCAGATGTTAAGAGATATGAGATGTTTCTTCTGTAAAAAGAAAAGACACAAAAAGTCCAATTTCTAGAAATATAAGTCTTAGAAAGAAAAACAGGAACTGTCAGGCAACTTTTTGGCTTCTATGATCCGTGAGTGTAATCTTTCTATAGCCACATCAGGTTCTTAGTGGCTAGATAGTGCAGCCTTTATTCATCTTGCCTCCACAATAGTGGGGTTCATATGTAGGAGAAAGCCAAATAAAGAGGAGGAAAAACTAATGGTTGGTAATAATGAAAAAGTTTATATAATGTTTGTTGGGGATGTATGTTTAAAACTTAATATAAGGTTTGCATTTGTTTTACATGACACATTTTATCTATAGTCTTTTAGGTGTAACTTTATCTTTGTATCAGTTTTGGACAAAGAAGGTTATTTTGACATTGATGCTTCCATTGTATAGTTATCTTTCCAAGCAAAACATGTTAGTAATGTCTTCTTGTCATAAGGATTATACAGAATGTGTCTTGCCCCTTATGAAATATGTATTTCTTCATATATTATTGAACATGTTACTAGAAAGAGACCCCTGATAAAGGATAAGTCATACATATTGTGGCATAAAAGGTTGGGCCACATTTTCAAAGATAGAGTTGAGATATTGATTAAGGAAAACATTCTCCCAACCTTAGATTTTGATGATCTAGAAACAAGTGTTGACTATTCCAAGGGTAAGTTGACTAAAATAAAGAAAAAGGGTCAATTTGTGCTTCTGGCTTATTAGATCCCATACAAACAGATATTTATGGACCTTAACAATTACATTGTGAAATTCTAAATATATTCCGACTTTTATTGATGACTACGCCCATTATGGTAATGTGTTCTTATATAAAGAAAAGTATGAAGTACTTTAGAAATTCAAGATCTTTAGGCTAAGGTTGAGAACCAATTGGGAAGGTTCATGAAGATTGTCAAATCTGATCGTGGAGGAGAATATTATGGCAAACATGAGATTTTAGGATAAAAAATGTGTCCATTTTCCAGATATGTGGAATTATGTAAAATAGTGGCTTAGTTCACTATACCAGATATTCTTGAGCAAATAGTGTGGCCGAAAGGCATAATTGCATCCTAAAGAACATAATGAGATTGATACAGAGCATGACTAACCTACCTGATTACCTTTGGGGTGAATCTATAAATACCGCCTTGTATATACTTAATAGAGTCCCAAGAAAATCAGTATCAAAGATGAAATTTGAACTCACATTCATATCTGGGCCAGTCTTGCTGAGGCACGTTTATATAATCCTTAAAAAAATAAGTTACATTCTCATTCTATTCGTTGTTATTTTATAAGATATCTTGATCACTCTAAGAGATACATATTTTACTGTAGAGAAGGAGAGCTAGAATTGTAGAGTCATAAACAACTATGTTTCTAGAATATGATGCCTATGATGAGGGTGGTCTTTCTTACTCTTCAGATGATAGCAGGATGGATACTACAATTATTTTGTATCTATCACTCATATGGACAGAACCAGTGGATCATGGTTTTGGTACTGTACCATTATAGAAATGGGAACCTATCCCTATGCAAACTGAGGTTCTTGAGGTACAAGAACCAGTTCAATTAAGAAGATCGACCAGAGTAAGAAGACCTGGTATTTCATCTAATTGCATAGTCTATTTAGGTAAACAAGATTATGATTATTGGATATGTTATTGATCCACTTACTTTTTTAGAATTTGTTTTTGGAGCCTATGCAGATTTGTGATGGGATGCAATAAAAGATGAGATGCAATCCATAAAGTATAGTAAGATATTAGATCTAGTTGACTTGATTCAAAATTACAAACTTATCAGTTGTGAGTGGGTTTTCAAGACCAAAAAGGACTCTCAGGGTAACGTTGAGCAATTTAAAGCTTGGTTAGTTACTAGAAGATTCATTTAGAGAGAAGGAGTAGACTTCAATGTTACTTTTTCTCCTGTATCCTCTAAGGATGCATTTAGAGTGATCATGACAATAGTAGTTCATTATGATATGGAGCTGCATCAGATGGAGATTAAAACTGCTTTCCTGAATGAAGACCTTTATAAAGAGGTCTATATGGAACAATTTAAAGGATTTTAGGATCAAGAAAAGCCTAACAAGGTTTGCAAATTGGGAAAATCAATATATGGTTTGAAACAAGCTTCCAAATAGGGACACCTTAAGTTTGATGAGGTTGAGGTTGTTACCTCTTTTGAATTTATGAAAAATAAAGTTGAAAGATGCTTATATTACAAGATTACCATGTCGCATAAGGTGAAGCAACTTGTAGCCAAACATTTTGACATGAAGGACCTTGGAGAAATATCTTTTGTCCTAGGTATTCATATTCACTAGGATATGTCTCGACACTCATTGGGCCTCTTATAAAGAGTATACATTGAGCGAGTATTGTAAAGATTTAATATTGCTAATTGTAAACCTGTTAGAGCACTATCTCTCATTGTGAGAGATTGTCTTTGGCACAGTGTCCAAAGAATGATACAAAGAGAGAGAGATGCTATGAAGAATGTTTTATATTCTAGTGTAGTTGGTAGCCTGATGTATGCCTAGGTATGCACTAGACCAGACATTGCAATTATTATTGGACTGCTAGGTAGATATTTGGCTAACTCGAAAATGGGCCATTAGAATTCGGTTAAATGAGTGTTAAGATATTTAAAGGGAACTAAGGATTATATGTTGACATACAGAAGGGTCAAGATTCTAAACCTTATAGGGTCTTTAGATTTCACTACGTGTTTGGATGATAGAAAGTCCGCATCATGATATATCTTTATGTTAGTAGATGGTGCAGTATCATGAAAGAGTGTCAAGTAAACACTAGTGACTTCCTCGACTATGCATACAGAGTTCGTGGCATGCTATAGGATTGCTACACAGGTAGTTTGGCTCAGGAACTTCATTTATAAGTTTTCTACAGTTGATTCACTGGCTAGACCTATTTGGTTATATTGTGATAATCTTTCTGCTATGTTGTTTAGTAACAACAATGAGAACATCAGAGGGTTTAAACATTTGGAGGTCAAGTTTCTGACCATCAAGGAGTTAGTCCAAAAAGATGAAATTTAGGTGGAGAATTTGATGATTGAGGATATACTTACTGATCCTTTGACTAAAGGACTTCACCCATATGTTTTTGAGAGACATGTATATAGTATGGGTGTATAGAAGTCCTTAGACACTGTTAGTTAGGGATCAATGTGCTTATATGTTTGTATGTTTTTCATGTATTATGATAATATGTTTTATAAATGAAGATGATCATCATTTTGATCTCAGTTATACATGTTGTTATATACATTGTCATGATAAAGGTAAAAGTCTTAAGATTTGTGTCAATCTTAAATATTTTAAAAAGTCATTGGGCATATACAACTTGACCTTAAGCCTATATCATTTGGACACATACGAATATATGTAAATCTATGAATTTTGATATGACATAGGGGGTATAAGTGTTTAATCCTATAAGAGTTTTCTCTAGTTTAGTTTAGTATTTAGTAAGAGAAACAAATTTTGTCTAATGCTATTTAGTATAAAGTTTAGAGAAATTGACCCCATACAAATGGAAAGATGATACATTTCAGATCATACAGATATCATCCTAGTTTGCCCCAGTCCATTTCTCATTCATGTTAGTGAGGTATTAGATATGTATGATTGTATTTGATCTGTGTCACACATGACATATGTATTTGATATTTTCTAGTATTGAAAGTCTTACGAGACGACATTATGGACTTTCATTATCTTTGGATTAAATGGTTTTTTAAACTTGGTTGACCTATACATTGATTTAGCTTAATTGTTTTTTTATTGGTTTTTATAATTGTTATAACTATTGTACTTAATTATTGTTCAAGGGGAGAATGTTAGAAATTTTCCAGCTATTGGGCAACAATTAATTACGATTATATCGTTTTAATGAATTTACAGTTAAGATAATCGAATTTGATCCAGTTAAAAGATAATAAAGTAGTCCGATAAAGGATCTTATTTAATTGACTAAAGTCTGACGAAGAAAATGAGCTCTAATTAGTGTGAGTTTGGGCTTGTATTAAGTCAGGGATAGGAAAGGCTAATATGGATGTTATATATATAAGATTAAGGTCTTCTGCAGTTGTTTAAGCAAATTGTAAATATTCGGATTCTCTAACACATCAAGAGGTTTACGTGTTAAGAAAGTTATAGAAAGATGTTAAAAATATCTTTAGGATCAGCTTTCACAAAGATCGACATGAAAATGTGAAGATTTCAGCTTCGAAAAAATTGTTTAAAGTTATGAAAGCAAAATCAGGTATTTCTCGTATTTTCGTCATTCATTCACTTTTATGTTTAATCTTGTAGCTAATGCTCGTGTTACTCTCTCCCTTTCCATATAGAATTTACTGCATCTTTTACTTGCAATTATGACACTAGAAATTGAAACTGCGACATAGTAACAACTTAATCTTGAGAAAAGTACAACAGTAGAAAGGCACATCTTTTATCCTTTTACATATATACAATGAGAATTAGATAGAAGTCTCGGTTGGCTCTATCGTGCTGAAAACTTTAACATGATCTCTGAAACATGTCTTTGGATTTGCTGCATTCTACGTAAAACCTCTTTCATCTCGATCCTCATATCAGGTGATTCTTCACAACACTGAAGGGCTAAACTCATGAAGGATGATAAACATTCCTCTTTAGCAGCAAATTGTTCTCTTTCTGTAGTTATCAAATTGGAATCTATGGTCTTAACAATTATTCCTGCCGACAATGAGTTGAGGACCCACTGTTTTAAGCTCATTTCTCCATTGAACATCTCATCTGTGGGTTTCTTCC
>JANTNU010000002.1:36557639-36582042 GCA_024752395.1 Erythroxylum havanense
GCAACAGTGATTCCTAAAAGATTTGTTCACGGATGTCGAAAATTTGGTTTCGATTCGATTTGTATTCGATTCGTTGTGATTCTATACCTTCGTATTTGTTTTGCGTTTGCTTCCGCATGTTGTGATTCGATTTATCCTATTTGAATTCGCTTTGTTTCCTTCGTTTTCCAGTTGGGATCCAGTTTCCGGATCGGGTCCCAACAGGAGCTGTCTCACAGAGTTCAAGGAAGCAAGAAATTGTTGCATTGTCATCTTCAGAGGCTGAATACATTGTTGCAACTACTGCTACTTGTCAAGCTATGTGGCTAAGAAGAATACTTGCTGATTTGGGCCAACTGCTGCAATTGAAATTTTGTCTGATAACAAAGCTACTATTGCAATGATGAAGAATACAGCCTTTCATAGCAAGACAAAGCATATAGACATCTAGCATCACTTTATTTGCAGTCTAGTGGCAAGTGGAGAAAAAGTGCTAAAGTTTTGTAACACAAATGATCAAGTCGTTAACTTGTTTACCAAGTCTTTGTCACAAATCAAGCATGATTATTTTCGAGAGCAACTTGGACTATATGATTTTGAATAAGGGGGTGTGTTGAAATTGATTCAAAATAAATGAAGTCATGTGGACCATATGTAGCTTGTTATTTATTTTATTATTTTCCACCAAGGTAGTGGGTCAGAGCGAGTCTTTATTTTTGGTATTCAGTTTCTATGTATAGCGTATAAAAGATTTTATCTCCTGGTCAATAAAATGTAAGAAAATATTGTGCATGTCTGATCATTGTTTGGTTTGTCTCTTATATACCTTAATGTTCTGGTTCTGCTAACATATAACTCATCCTAGCAATCTTTCCAAGCTCACCGTCATTGATTTGTCTTACAATAAAATTTCTAGAAATATTCCGTCCGAAATAGGCTCATTGGCTAGTCTGAGCATATTTTTCATGGCTAAAAGCCATATCAATGGCTCGATACCTTATGAAAATGGAATGATTACCTCACTTTCTCAAGTCCATTTGCAAGGTAATAACCTCCTAGGGTCAATCCCCGAATCGATTAGAGATTTGTTATCATTTCTTAACCTGAAAGGGAATCGACTCTCTAGGGTCAATCCCCCAGAAGTTGGAAGTGTTGGGACCCGATCCGAAAGCCCGGATTTCAACCGAAAAATAGAATGAAACAACAGCGAAATTGGCAGAAAGGGGCATAAAGCGGAAGCAAATCGAAACGAAGCAAACTTCAGATCAAATTGAATCGAAACATTTGTAGCCCCATGTCTCTATTTTAATTAGAAATAAGAATCACTTCAATTGGAGCTCTACCGATCGAGATATCTCCAAAATACTGAACACTGTTCAAACTTTTACAACTGATCAGCTCACTATAATCTGAGCTATCTTTCTCCATTTAATGCCAAAAATGATCTATATAGTATGAAAAGATAGAAAAATGTCTTAGGAATCCAACGCTTCGAAAATCGGCTCAATCGGAGGTCTACACAAAAAGTTATGGCCAAAAGAAGGAAGAGAGACCAAAACAAGAGCAGACGATGACATCATCACAGACGAAGTGACATCATCACAGACGAAGTGACGTCATCACAGATGAAGTGACGTCATCACAGACGAAGTGACGTCATCACAGACGAAGTGGAGGATGAGCAGAAATTTTGTCTTACTTTTGCTGCTAAATGTTTCCACTTGGAAACATCATAACTTTCTACTCAGAACTCCAAATTAGACACGGTTTGATTCTTTGGAAAGATAAGAGAAAAATATACATTTTTCAAGAAGGACTCCAAGACAAGCTCGGTCACTAAGGAAACCAAAAGTTTACTCCAAAACCGAACGACTAGCTCTTCCTAAACAGTACCAAAACTTATAAACATCATAACTTTTGACCCAAAACTCCAAATTAGACAAACTTAGTGTCTATGGAAAGTTAAAGAATTCTATACAAATTTCATGAAGGCCTTAAAAATCATATCGACCTCTAAATGGGTCAAAAACTCCACACAAGGTGACTAGTCGATCGACTTCACATTTAAATAGCATCAGAAATTCTAACAGTCATAACTTTCTACTCCCTTGTCCAATATTTTCGTGCTTTATATCAATAGAAAGATAAAAACAAGCTCTACAATGTTCATGAAGAACTCCAAAGCAACTTCAACCTCTAGATAATTTTTCAATCGAAGTTGCTGCCCTGATAGCAATCACCTAAGCAATATCCAAATTTCACATTATCATATCTTTCAACCTCCACAACTAAGAATCACATATTATACATCATTTTAAAGCTATTATAATTCTCTATAACTTTCACATAAACCATTTACTCTAATTCAAACCACATTAGTCCAGAAATTGCCTCAAAACACAACATATACAATCCTACACTTAGAGCATTTTTCAAAACCAAAGCAAAATACACTTAGCTTTCAAAGATCAAAACTTTCAATCCCGATATCGAAAAATAGCATACTTTATGACTACAAAAAGCTCTCAACATAAGCTACAATTTTTATTAAGATCATTTTCTCAAAATGTGCTTAAATCAAAAGTCAACTTTTTACTCAAAAAGTCAAACTTTCTAATTTCTTCAAAATTTTACACTTTCACTTTCTATTTCTTGATTTCAACTTCCATTTCAATCATCTCATCCACTTAAACTTCCATAATCAAAACTAATCTTTACAGTCATCAAAACCCATAATTTCTTTTTTCTCATCAATTTCCTCAAGGCATAAAAACTTCTATAACACAATTCATATTCGAAAACTCATTAAATTCATTTTAATATTTCTAATTTTCACCGAAAGATCAGGATCCAACAGGAAGCATGAAGTCTCTCACTTCCCTTGATTTGTCAAATAACGAACTTGATGGTCCAATTCCAGCCTCTGTTGGAAACTTCACCAACCTAGTTTGGCTTTACCTTGATTCCAGTGAATTCTCTGGATATATTCCTAAAGAAATTGGAATGTTAGTAACATCTTTGACGAAATACCGCCTGAACTTCGAAAGGCAACACGACTACAAGTACTTAATCTGTCTTCTAATCGCCTTATTGGTGAGATACCAAAGGAACTGGTGAACCTAAAACTTTTGGAACTTATTCTCGACGATAACCAATTGTCAAGTTCCATCCCTGTAAGAATAGGATCGTTGTATGATATAAGCCATCTTAACTTGGCAACAAACAATCTAACAGGATCAGTCCCCAAACAGCTTGGGCAGTGCACGATGTTAGAAAAAAATAGAGAAAGAAAGATAACAGAAACCAAACTTTTACTAAACTTTATTAAACTCAAAATAATGACAGCTTTCTTTAAATAAACATAGAAATAAACTAACCTTCCTAAATGTTAGCAACTAGCAGAATAATGTGGGAATCAAAGACCCACAGCCCCACCAACTTTTCAACTAAAATATTTCACTAGTAAACATAACTAACTAACTAGAGTTTTTCCTAAAATCGTGATTTAAATAAACATGGCCACATAATTAATAAAAATAATAATTTTGAATCAATATTCAACATTCCCCCTTGATTCAAAATTACATTTGAAGCACTTCTCTCCAAAGGACGATGCACATTTGAAGCACTTCTCTTCAATGGACGATGCACTTCTCACCGATCTTCAACTGTTGATGCACTTCTCATCAAACTTCAACTATTGATGTACTTCTCACCAATCTTGCCAATAATAGTATTGGAGCACCTCTCTTCAATTTTTAAAATAAAGTTTCTTCTTCTTCTTGAGCAAAATTTGATTGCTCATTTTTTAACTTGTAATATTTTTGAATATGCCCAAATCTTTGACAACCAAAATACTGTGGTTTACCTTTATGTCAACAATCCTTTTCATCATGGTTATTTTCTTACATACTCCACATGGTGGAAATTTGACCCTTTTTGAGAAAGACTTGTTAGATGTCTTGACGATGAAGGCTTCTTTTGTTGTTTTCTCATCTGTTATGGCTCTTCTTTGCTCAACAACTTGCAAAGCATCGATTAATTCTGCAACTGTAATCCTTGAAAGATCCTTAGAATTTTCAAGTGAGGAAATTTTTGTCTAATACTTCTTGGGCAAGGTCATAAGAATTTTTTCAACAATTATATTGTTTGGAAAATTTTCACCAAACAATCTAATTTGTTAACAATTGTGATAAGCTTGTTAATATATTCCTTGACTCGTTTTGATTCCTTCATCCTTTGCATCTCAAATTCTCTGTTAAGATTCAAAACTTGCATCAACTTTGTTTTCTTACTGCCCAAATACTCACTTTTTAGGGAATCCCATATCTCCTTTGGAGTATCACAAGCCATGATGCTAGTGAAAATCACCTCAGATACTGAAGAATAAAGACAGGTTTTTGCTTTGAACTTCTTGGCCTTTTCTTCATTATGACTCTTAAGTTGAGCTGCAACTGGATGAGGAGGCAATGGTGGAACTTCGCTATCATTTTCAACCACATCCCATAAATCAAAAGATTGGAGATATGTTTGCAATTTGACAGCCCATAATTGATAATTTACTCCATTGAAAATGGGAGGTAAGGCTAAAGGAAAAGTGTTTGAGGCCACTTTCTAAAGAACTCACTTGTTTTTCTCTCCACTCTATTTTTTATAGCCCCATGACCAATAAAGGCTCTGATGCCAATTTATTGACAAAATACAAAGAAAGAAAGATAACAGAAACCAAACTTTGACTGAACTTCATTAAACTCAAAATAATGACAACCCTCCTTAAATAAACATAGAAATAAACTAACCTTCCTAAATGCTAGCAACTAGGAAAATAATGTGGGAATCAAAGATCCACTACCCCACAAACTTCACAACTAAAATATTCTACTAGTAAACACAACTAACTATCTAGATTTTTTCCTAAAATACTGATTTAAATAAACATGGCCACATAATTAATAAAAATAATAATTTTGAATCAATATTTAACACACGAAGCTTTTGTTCTTGAATCTTATTTGGAACAAATTGTGCAAAGTATACCTGAGGAGATAGGCAATTTGCGGTCTTTAGGACATCTTGATTTGAGCCACAGCTTGCTGATGGGAGAGATACCCCAGCAGCTTAAAGGGTTACAAGTCTTGGAGACATTGAACCTTTCCCGTAACAAATTGTCCAGCTTAATTCCAAGCACGTTTTGTAACTTGATAAGCTTGAATAGTGTGGACATATCCTGTAACCAATTAGAAGGTCCCGTTCCTGACACTAAAGCATTCAATCAGGCTCCATTTGAGGCAATCAAAAAAAGTAACAAAAACCTTTGTGGTAATATCACCGGTGTAAACGCTTGTGTTACCCGTAAAAGAGAGGGAAATGTCTTCAAATATATTGTTCTTCCCATCTTGATTAGTACATTTATGCTGGTTACATTATTGGTATGTTGCTTCATTATCTGCAAACAAGAAAAGGCGGATTTTATTGCACAAAATTCTCCGCTTTGTGAAGGTTTTGAGAGATTCAATTGTATTCAACTTTCCCTAGAAGCTGAAATCAAAAAAAGAAATGCCGAGAGAGACGCATGGTGAATATTTTTATCAAAAATTGTCAAATAATGAAAATACGCTTTGCGAAGAAATTGCTAGAGCTACAAAGGACTTCAAGTCAATATATTGCATTGGTACTGGAAGGTGTGGGATAGTTTACAAAGTCATGCTGCCGACAAGTCAAGTAGTTGCTGTGAAGAAACTTCACCAAGCAAAAGACTGTGAGGTGCCCAATCTGGAGGTAATAAGAAGAGAGTTCCATGTCTTTAACCCATATGAGACACCGAAACATTATGAAGTTATTTGGCTTCTGTTCTAAAGCAGAGTGGTCATTTTTGGCTTATCAATTCGTAGAAAAAGGAAGCTTGAAAATGATGTTAACTAATGAAGAAACAGCAGTGGAGTTGGATTGGACTAAGAGGCTCAATGTTGTCAAGGAAATGGCCAATGCTTTGTCCTAACTACACCATGACTGCTTCCGTCCAATAACTCATATAAACACTTGTAGCAACAACATCCTTGTAGACTCCAGTTACGAAGCTCGGGTTTCTGACTTTGGTATAGTAAGGTTTCTGACGCAAGACTCTTTTAATTCAGTCTTCGTCGCTACTCGCTAGTACCTTTGGTTACACAGCTCCAGGTGCATTCAACGTTCCTTTGTTTTCTTTAATTTTTTAGTCATCACTTCTAGACAAGGAACCAAGCTTCAAGAAGTATTATTATCATTAAGGTACCCACGTAGCCTAGAAAATCTTCCTTTAAAATTAAGAACGGTTCCATGGCCTTGTTCAATATTTGAAGTAATCCATTTTTTCAAACTGAAAGATATGTACTTAACATCCCCGCTGAAACTGAAATGAATACTTTCTTATTTTGATTTTGTTCTTGTTGCTAATTTGGCAGAGCTGCCTGACATAATGAGAGCAAATGAGAAGTCCGATGTCTACAGTTTTGGAGTGGTGACATTGGAAGTAATAAACTGAAGGCATCCGAGTGATGTTATCTGATCTCTTGCATCACTTGAATCGTCATCTCCAATGGCAATTGGTAAGCACACACTATTGAAGGATGTGATCGACCAACGCCTCCCAACTCCTCAAGACAAAGACTTAGGCAGCGTGGCCTACATTACACTACTTGCATTTGCATTTTTGAGAGCTAATCCACAATCTCGGCCAACCATGCAGGAAGTTTCTATTGGGAAAAACTCAATATTACTAAATTACGTGGAAGTGTAAACATTATACCAAAACTTCTCAAATCTATTTGAATAATTGGAGTAAGTAAATATCATCAACAATTTCTCAACAATAACAACAAATCAAATACAAGTAATGACACTGAAATTTTTAACATAGAAAATCCCTTCAAATCAAGGGTAAAAGCCATGGGACCTCTGGTCTAAAATATAGCTCTACTAAATTAAAATGTGTACAAATATCATCTTATAAAGACACAAATTCAACATCAACAAGAGGAATAAGCAACTACACAAGATAACATTATTAGGAACATAAAAGGAGAGAAATTACCAAAAATGTGTCACTATTTCGAGACTTTGATCTGAACATCCAGAGCTCCAAATGAAAAAGTGACCATTCAGAATGTATAGGACTCTCTCAAGAACATATTCCTAAATTTTCAGCTCGATCCAACGGTAGATGAGTATGGATCAAGAAGAAAAGTCAATCTGGTCATCCAAAAATGTCACAGCTATTTTTGCTCTCTCTTCCTTCTATTGTGTCTGACCCCCATGGTTGAAGAAAGAGCTAATATGTGGAAGGCAAAAAAAAAACAAGTAAAAATTCATGGGAGGGGATAAGATATGGGTTTTTCCACATAGGATAGGACCCATAGCCTAACAATTCTCCCCCTCCCGACTATGTGGAGGTGCTCACCATCCCAACGATTAAACAATACGTCTGAAACTTCCATCTTGGCAAATACTTTGTAATCATATCAAAACAATTATCATCTGTATGAATCTTTGGAAGCTCAATCAACTTAGAATCTAAAATATCTCTAACTCAATGGTATCTAACATCAATATGTTTTGATCCACCATGGAATGTGAAATTCTTAGCTAGTTACATCACACTTTGACTGTCATAGTGTAACACATACCTCTTGAATAAATCCAAATTTTCTTGCAAATCTCTTCATCCATAACATTTGTTGCATGCTTTAACAACAGCTATAAGCTCTGCTTCTATGGTAGATAAAGTAACACATTTTTGTAATCTGAATTGCCAACTTACTGGTCCCCCTGTAAAGGTAATCAAATAACTTGAAGTAGACTTTCTTGCATCAATGTCTCTTGCTAAATCAGAATCAATGTAACCTAAAAGAATAGGCTTCCCTGTTCCAAAACAAAGACTCACAACAGATGTCCCACAAAGATATCTCATTATCCATTTCACAGTATACCAATGGTCTATTCCCAGATTAGAAATCTAATAACTATACCAACAACATGAGCAATATCTAGCCTAGTGTAAACCATAGCATATATTAAACTACCCACAGCTGAAACATAAGGAACTCTTTACATAGTTTCCTTTTCCTTCTCATTTCAAGGACATTGTTTTCTACTCAACTTAAAGTGCATTCCAAGAGGTGTACTTACAACTTTAGCTTTGTCTATGTTGAATCTTTAAAGTACTTTTTTAATTTATTTCTCTTGTGATAACCATAACCTCTTGGCCTTTCTGTCACGAATGATCCTCATACTAAGAATCTGTCTTGCTGGTCCTAAGTCTTTCATAGCAAAAGACTTATTCAGATCCTGCTTCAACTTAGCAATCTTGCAAGTATTATGACCAACAATAAGAATATAATCAACATATAGCAACAAAATGATAAAGTAATCATCAGAGAATTTATGCATGTAAATAAAATGATCAGAGGAAGTCTCCTTGAAGCCTTGTTGTTTCATAACTGAATCAAACTTCTTGTACCATTTCCTTGGAGTTTGTTTCAAAACATACAAGCTCTTCCTTAATTTGCAAACATAATCCTCTTTCCCTCTGATTCTAGAACCTTCTGACTGCTCCATATATATCTCTTCATCCAAATCACCATAAAGAAAAGCAGTCATAACATCCATCAAATCAATCTCTAGATCAAGGTGTGCTACCAAACTTAATACAACTTGAATGGATGACATCTTCACTAGTAGAGAAAAGATTTCTTCAAAATCAACTCCTTTCTTTTGACAAAAGCCCTTGGCAACCAATCTTGCTTTATACAATGGAACTGAAGTACCATCTTCATGTTCCAATCTGAAATCGGTTCTTCAAAGATTGTCTGTTCTTAAGCAACTTAACCAGATCAAATGTAGGATTTTCATGAAGTGATTTCATCTTGTCTTCCATTGCTTCAAACCATTTCTCCTTCTACTCACTATCCATGGCTTCCTCAAAATTTTTTAACTCTCCCCTTTCAGAGATAAATACATACTCATTAGGAGAATAACGTGATGAGGTCTCCTCACTCTAACATATCTTCTAAGAGAAGTCTTTGGAGCCTTTGTAGTTGTTGGTTGCTGATCTACTACAACATTATGTGTTGGAGCATCAAAAATGTCTACATTTTGTTGATCATTTTGCTCTTGATCACTATCTTCACTATCATCTTGAACATCATGATCTTGAAGGTTATTTCCAATTGCATTCGGGGTATCATTAATAGAAACTGGCTCAACATCAACCAAACTATCACTGCTATGAGAATCTCTTCTCTCGGCCTTCACAATATTCTTAATAGTTTGGTCTTAAAAAAACACTACATCACAACTTCTGACAAGTTTCTTCTCAACTAGATCATACAATCGATAACCAAACTTATCCTGACCATAATCAATAAAGATACATTGTCAGATCTTAAAATCAAAATTTGACCTCTCATCCTTAGGAACATGGGCAAATGCTTTGCAACTAAAAACTTTCAAGTGATCATAGGAAATATCTTTGCCAAACCAAACTCTATCAACAACATCACCATCCAAAGCTATAGTGGGTGACAAATTAATAACATGAGCAACTGTGCAAATTGTTTCAGCCCAAAAAGAATTTGACAACTTTGCTTCTATAAGTAAGCATTTAACCACCTCCGTTAAAGTTTTATTTATCCTTTCTACTAAACCATTTAACTAAGGAGTTTTTTGATATCTAATACAATAGTTAACAAATGGGACACAATATTCACCACCATTATCAGTGCGGATGCATTTCAATTTTTTGCTAGTTTGTCTTTCAACTAAGGCATGAAATTCTTTATATTTCTCAAAAACTTCATCTTTGGTCTTTAAAGCATAGACCCAAAGCTTCCTAGAACGATCATCAATAAATGTCATAAAATACAATGCACCACCATATGATCTTACCTGCAAAGGACCACAAACATCTGAGTGAACTAATTCCAATAAATCAAACTTTCTTGAAGAAGGATGACTATTAAAAGAAACTCTTCTTTGTTTCCCAGCCAAGTAGTGAACACACTTGTTCAATCTAACATCCTAACCCTTTGAAACAATTTTTTTTTGGCCAAACAATTAATCCCCTTCTCACTCATATAACCTAGTCTTCTATGCCAAAATTCTGATGTAGTATCACTCTCTACCATATTAACTAAGCCTTCAAAAATAGAACTTTTCAACATGTACAAGTTATAGGATTTGTTACCTCGAGCTACAACCATTAAACCTTTTATAAGTTTATAGTTTCCATTGTTAAAGACATTGCAATAACCATCTTCATCAAGTTTTCCTACAGATATCAAATTCAAGCGAATTCCTAGTGTATGCTTGACATTTTTAAGAACTAACCTTGAACCATTATTAGTTTCCAAACAAACTATTCCAATTCTAATCACACTTATCTTGCTATCATTTCCCATCTTCAATATCCCAAAATCTCCAGGAGTATAAGAAGTGAAGAATTCCTTTCTTTACGTGGCATGATAAGAAGTACTAGTATCTACAACCCAATTAGTCTCCTAACTTACCAAATTGATGACACTTTCATCATAAGCAGAAAGGAGATCACCATCAATAGAACTAGCAATACGATTCTAATCAACATTGTCCTTTTTCTGTCCCATTTCCTTTTTCAGCTTAAAGCAATATTTCTTAATATGCCATGCCTTACCACAATGATCATATACAAAATTTTTATACTTAGACCTTAACTTGCTTCTACTTTTCTCTCTACCTTTTTTATTTTTGAATTTTTTTCTCCCCCTCTCTCCTATAATCAAAACATCAGATTGTGAAGATGATGTAGAAGAGTCCTGAGATCTTCTTCTCACTTCCTCATTCAAAACACCACTCTTTGTATATTCCATAGTTACCACACCATTAGGAGCATAATTGGTCAGTGAAATACGAAAATTTTCTCTATAATCAAGTAAAATATTAAGCAACCAAAGTCCTTGTATCGCATCATCAAATTTTACACCCATTCTAGACAGATGATCAATAACACCCTGAAAATCATTCAAATAATCAAAAATAACACTGCCCTCTTTGTATTTCAAGTTCATCAATTGCTTGAGCAAAAATAATTTTTTATTTCTTGTCTTTGATGCATAAAGTTGCTCAAGCCTATCCCATAAAGTTATGGCATGTGTATCACTAATAATTTAATTAAGAACAGCATCTTCTACCCATTGTCTAATAAAACCACGTACTTGCTAATGTTCAAATTCCCAATCTTCATTAGGCATAAACTCAGGTTTATTAGTAGCAAACACAAACAAATGCATCTTTTTCACAAATAACAAAACTTTCATCTTACCCTTCCATTTGTGGTAATTGGATCCATTCAAGCAAACCATTCTACTAGTATTAACCTCCATAGTTCAAATAGACCAAAAGGATTAAATCAACCAATGCTCTAATATCACTGTGTTAAGAAAAACTCGGTATTGCTAAATTATGCAGAAGTGTAAACACAATAGCAAAAATTCCAAAATCTATTTGAGTAATAGGAGTAAGCAAATACCAACAACAATTTGTCAACAATAACAGCAAATCAAACACAAGTAATGACACCAAAATTTTTAACGTAAAAACCCCCTTCAAATAAAAGGTAAAAATCAAGGGACCTCCAATCTGAAAAATCATCATCATCATCATCACACCTAGTCTGAAGTCTCACAATGAAGCGGGATCTAAGGAGGTTTAATAGTACGTAGCCTTAGTAAAAATCAAAGGACCTCCGGTCTGAAAAATAACTCCACTAAATTAAAATGTGTACAAATATCCTCTTCTCAAAGACACAAACTCAGCATCAACAAGAGGAATAAGCAACAACATAAGATAACATTGTTAGGAACATAAAAAGAGAGAAATCACAAAAAATGTATCACTGTTCCAAGGCTTCGATTTGAACATCCAGAGCTCCAAATGAAAAAGTGACCATTCAAAATGTAGAGGACTCTCTCAAGAACATACTCCTAAGTTTTCAGCTCAATCTAACAGTAGATGAATATGGATCAAGAAAGTGAATATGGTCATCCAAAAATGTTACAACTATTTTTGCTCTATCTTCCTTCTATTGTGTCGACTCCCACGGTTGAAGAAGAATCTAATATGTGAAAGACAAAAAAAAAGTAAAAAGTCATGGAAGGGGACAAGACATGGGTTTTTTCATATAGGATGGGACCCATAACCCAACAGTTTCTTCATTGTTAGTTAATAATAGGCATCCACTGACAAAACCGTTTTCTGCCATTACTTTAGGAGAAATGTCAAATAATGAAGAATTGAGGTATCACTAGGTGCTTTTTAATCAGGTTAGCTCTGAGCCATTAGCAATACCACTACTTTTGGGTATGCATGGTGTTCATACCTATGTATTTTTCTCCCCTTTAATGTTTCGATCGTTTTAAAAAGATAAGGGGATTGGCCTATTTTTTAGAAAATCGAGGCTTGATTAAATCTCACACATAGTGAAATAATAATGAAGCATTTTTCACTTTGATTTTCCAAAAATTAACATCATATAAAATTCTATAACATGATTATCACATAAAATATAACAAAACATGAATCTTAATTGGTATTTTATTATAAAAATTGATCCTTTTGTTATGGTTTTTCTCGAATCATTTCTGAAACTAACCATCTCTATCATGGAAGTTGTATTAATATCGGGCCTCTAATAATATCCACAAAACTTGTTAAGATAACTATGCAATTGTTGCAGATAGTGTTAGACAAGATATGTTAGCTTCCTTAAAATTTAAGTCTATTTATAATAGGATTTAGACATTTTAGTAATTTAATTGAAATAAAATTCTAATTATAATCACTAATTATACTCAAATAAGATCTAATATCTCATATTGATCCTTATTTATTGAATATTTTATATTTAATGGTAAAGTTTCTCAAACTTTCCAATCAAGTTCAACGTTATTAAAATATATTTTCTCTCTTCAATCTGTTCTTTGTCTTTGACATATTAGGTTCCTTAATATAATAGAAATAGATATAAATTATAACTTAAAATTATATTTAAGATTAAAAAATTATACTCTTTTAATTTATGTTTAATTCTTTAATTAAAAAATTTATATTCGTATATCAAGATTGATTTTCAACAATATATTATAACTACCCAAATATTTAGGAATGTCAAAGTGGTTTTGACTAACCTTTTCATGCACAATTTTTCGTATAATTTAATAATTTCATCATAAAATGTTATGATTAAACATAGAGCATGTAACTAATGTCAACTATATTTGAGTCCAATCATATTATATCTCTACCATTAGTAATTGATTATATTAATAATATTTGTAAACTATTTACAAAATCTCATTTCATCTTAGTCAATGATTTTTGAATCAATACTAATTAATAATAAAGGAACTTTCTCCCTAATTACTTTAGCGTGATGAATCTTATATTCATCACCCAACTACCTCCATATAATTAATCCTATATTCAGTAAATACCTATTGAGCTACCATTGACTTGTCACAAGTAGTTACAAAAATATAATAATCCCTATATAAGATATTTTGGTGATCTCAAGTTAAATGATCACTTATACAATTATCATAATGAGAATTTTTATAGACATACAAGTAATGTTCTAAATGGATTTATCTAAGGTCAGTTTAGTGAGCTTGTTTTCTAATAAGTACCCACCCATTTTTTTAAGTATCTCTATACTTTAGTCTGTAAGATCAACAACTTCATTTATAAGGAAGAAATAAAATATGTGATAGTCTTTTTAGACTCTTTGAATGTCTAGTTCTAATAAAATAATGACTAGGAACAATTTATGGATAATACATATATGAATCTCATAATTATGATCTCATTATAGTTTGATTTGCAATGTATATTTATCTCATGGAATTTATCATATACATTTGAACATGTATGAGATAAAGAATACCTTTAAATAATTATATTACTAAACTACAAAATTATAACCAATTGATTGACTATAAAACATAAACCAACAATCTCTTACTTGCACTAAGTCAATCGTTCAAGTATCTTATGTCATATCATCAGCATATGATAATCAAGCTACTATTGAAATAGTAGTTAGTGAGAGAATTCTATAATATTTTCTATATTGAACACTTGCTTAAATCTTATAATTTTCATATTAATTATCATCATAATTAATAGAAAATGCTTAAACACATACTTGATCTTTGAAGAGTCTTTAGCTCCTTTTGCATACCTAATGATTCTAATGTCTACAATACATTAATGTTTGAACAATAATGAACTTATTAATCCAAATAATCATTTTCACTATATGAAAATTTTAATATGGCTTGATTAGCAATTAATGCTATATTGGAACCTTTCTAATATTAATATAATATTATTTTAAGTAAAATATACCTTAATTAGGATTTACTTCTTAAGTTAATATCCTTATAACCTTGAAATCAATCAACTGATACATAGAATAATGGATATCTTTACTACTTCACCAATGTAAGATATCTCAAATAGTAAACACCATTAGTAAATTATATATTTACTTGGAATACTACATCTATCTCTATTGATTTAATTCTCAAAATTAAGTTGTTAAATTTTCATATTTCATAATAGTTATTCTTAGACAAACATATATTAAACAATTAAAAAAATGAATTTTTGTTTTCTATGAGCAGTACGTCTCTACACACAAACCACTATATTCTTACTAGCCTTCCTGTGTACATGGTAAATTGACAATCATCTCTAAAATAAACTCTTTGAATTCATCGTGATAATGAATCTTTCAATGTCTTATAGTCTTTCAATTATACATAAAATATATTAATAAAGGCGCTAGCTCTAATTGGATGTTCCCTTCAAAATTTATCTTGCTCCCACTATTTATTGTGAGAATCATTCTCCTATAAGTGTTCATTGAAACAAACAATTTTATTCAATGGGGTCCGCAAAATTATATCCAACTTTTTAGATTTCTTATAACCTTTTATTATCCGATTTAGTTTTAAACTTATTGGATAATATATGCTTCAATTAAGCATTACATTCTAAAATCATTAACTTTGACTCTTTAAAAGTTTAGTGTTTCATATGAAACCTCACTAAATGATTTAATTAGAATTCTTGTAGGTAAATTGTAGTACTAGGCTTAGCTATAAACAAATAAATATTGCATCATATAATATCTAGTATTGCATTTTCATCCTTACACAAATCTATACTATTATGAAATTTAATTATGAAGGTATTTATTAGAGAATCCCATTCCTTATAGATAACAAAAAAATTAAATCTTATCATATCTATCTCATCAAAGTGATTCAACATTCTCAATGCTTAATTTCTACTCAGATTTAAACAATTTGAATTTTTAAAATTTTAAATCATTATTTAATTTTATAAATATGACTATTTCTTATAAAGTCATTATTAAATGTATTAAAATACAAGTATTATGCTATAAAAACAACCTATGTATATAAGTGTGTAGAAATGAAAATTAGGAATAAAATTTAGATGAGATAAATTCTACCTTTAGATTTATTTTCTTATTAAAAATGGTATGATATTATAGAAAAATAAGGAAAAAAACATATGTGGCCTTATCCACAATGAAACTTGAATTTGTAGCATTTTCAATAGTAGTTTAGGAAGTCGTGTGATTTAGAGAAATCTTGGTTAATTTAGGAGTCATTAAGAGTAATACCGATTTAGTACTAATCAACTGTAATAGTCAAGTAGCAATCACATATAAAAAAACCTTAATTTTATTATTACACTGATCATACGTATACTAAATACAATTATGTGAAAGATATAATTACATAAGGACAAATAAGCAAAAAGTATATATCTACACAAGATATGGTGGCAGACCTATTAGCAAAAACCTATTTCTTGAGATACATACATTAGATATGTGAAGTCACTAGGATTATGTAGATATTGAAATATAATTGATTAATATTTCTCCTTGTATGTTTATTCAATATAATGTCATGTTTTAAATGCATATATAAGTTTACATTGTTTATCAAGTAATAACCTTTGCATACTACTTGATTCTAAAATATGTTTTCTTTATATGACATAATAAATAAGTATGTTAGATAAGTAAAAGATTGGCCCTCTCAGAAGGGCAATCACCTTTAGTACTTGTGATGACTAGAGTTGAGACATGTTTTAAGTTTATTCAAGGTGATAATTAAGAGTAAGAGCAAGAAACTTAAACTACAAATGCCAACTTAGACAATAAGTATATGGAAATTGATTTAAAGTGATCATATGGTCGCTATATCTAGCTTAAGTTTCCATATGAGAGTTCAGAAAGATGAATTTAAAATTAGACAAGTAAGCTCAGGTTAAACATTAAGTATGTTTGAACCAAAATTTGTATATTATTATGTTAATTATAAAAAAATCCTAAATGAAAAGGAGTTAATATAGTAGCACGTGACTCTTACCACATATGTAAAAACAACCATAAAAATGACTTATTGTGTGAGACCCTAGAGACTAAATGAGCCTTCTCATATACCCTTAGAAATCTTATCTAATTCTCAATAATTAAATTTAAGGTTTGCTGCTTTAGAATGTTGCTAGAAGATTATGTTTGATATGACCTTATATGACAATTCTCTGAAAGCAAATTAAATTTTATTCAAGATAATTTAAAATAGAGGAAGGTTATTTTGATTGGTAAGTTACATAATAAAAATTATATATTCAAAGGTGGCCATTGATTGTTAGTAAGAGAATTGAATACATTTATGACATAATGAAGTAAATGAGACTAAAGGAGATTAAAATACAAGATATAACTCAGGATATAGCATACTAAATTTACTTAAAATTTGATGTATTGGCCGAGATGTATTATATCCCTAACATACATATGACAATAAGCTCTCGTCGAATGTTGGTTGCACAAGTTAGTGGATAAGTATGAGAACTTTCATAATGCTATTAATTAAATCCACCATATGTCAGTAGAAGATGATAAACATTGAACACATCTAATGAATTTAGGATGCAATATTGCTTCTAACTACTAAAGACCAGTTAAGCATTTGAACTTCAATATAAAATTATCATTTGAAATTCTAAAGGATGATGATGATCATTTTGAAGATCAATTAATATTCAAACAAGTTGTTGTGTACTCTATAAAAAACAAGAATTATCCTCTAACCTTGAAGACAAGGAATTAATCTGTAAGTGTTTAGTTTTAGGGATTCATAAGATTAATCAATCATATTATCTATGTTTAAAATTTTTTGGAATTATATGAACACCAAAGATTGAATTTTAATGAAGTTGTGGACTTTGTTGACTTTTGGTGACATGCTGATAATAAATAGTTTATGTCTTAGTCATCATTAGTGATTAGTGTTAATGGGATGCATGTCTAAACCAAAAAAAAAATGTGTCTAGAAACATAATTAAACTTAATTAGGAAAAAGAAAAAGACAGTTTCTCATGTATCTAATAGAATTAAAGACGTCATCATTTAACTTCTTTAAGAGCAGCTAAAAGAGCAAAATAAAATTTATAATTGTTTCCTACCACTGTTAGATGCATCAGTTGAGACTTCCAATGACTATTATTAACTTCAAAATTAAACGATTCAAGTAACAACAACTTAACTTCTAAAGACAATTTGAAATTCAAATGCAAAATACAATATCCTTAAATAATTTTTATGTAATTAGAATTATACAAAGTAACTATAGATTATATAACTAATATATTAGTTCATCATAATTTAAATAGATTTAGCAAATATTTTAAAATTTATATATTTCACATTTATGATGTAAATACTTGTTGGTGTATACATGTGAGAAATCATTATAACTTTTGAAATATGGAAAGATAACATATGAAATTAAATTAAATTATTAAAAATATTCTTTTAATACAATTAATTGAAAATAATTTTAGTAAATTATACTTCTTACTTATTATAATTTATAAAAAACTCTTTTTTTTCAAAATTCATCAAGTAAGATATTCTAATGCAATTAGAAAACTATTTCCAAAAAAATTAGAAATAAATTTTTTTAATTAGAAAGCTATTTTCTAATATTAAAAGAAACTACCTTCAAAATTAAGTAAACCACTTTTAAATTTAATTTAAAAAGTCCTCTCATTATTTATTTAGAGATTAGATTCTTAATTAATTAGAAAACCATTTTCAAAATTATTAAAGAATGCTCATTTTTCTTAATTAATGAATAAAAACACATTTCATATTTAATAAAAATACAATTTCTAATATATCAAGAAACCATTTATTCATAAATTAATAAAGAAGATGTCTAAATAAATATAATGATAATTATCTAAAATAATAATAAATTTAATTTGTCTTAATTAGCTTGAAATATATATAGGAAGTTAGAAGTTAAATTTCGTTAATATAAGAAGTACAAAAAAGTTATACGCATAAAAAACTCTAAAAATGAGACTATTACATGATAGACAAAGTATCCAGTTGGTACGTGGGTAGTCTTTACATATGGCAATAACTTACAACTTAAAGTGTTACTCGCAAACCAGGTTCTATGATCTCCATTTGCATGTTTCAAAAACAAGGGGATCTAGTACTAGTAGAGTTGCAAGAAGTGACCAAGCAGAGAAATTGACCAATTTCACAAGACAAGTTCAATTTTATCAAGGTTGATAATTGATGATGATGCAAAATTTCGTAGATTCATATCGATCATTGGATAAAATTCAGTCCCTTTATGATATGTATGTGAATTGCCCTCTTTAATTTTATATTGAAATCACATTGCCATGTTGAGTTTTAGTTGAGGTGAGATCTTGTCTAGCAAGTTATATATGTGTGTGTGTGTGTGTGTGTGTGTGTGTGTGTGTGTGTGTGTGTGTGTGTGTGTGTGTGTGTGTGTGTGTGAAGTTAGAAGTTAAATTTTATTAATATAAGAAGTACAAAAAAGTTATGCACATAAATAACGCTAAAAATAATACTATTATAGGATAGTCAAAATATCCAATTATATATATATTAGAGAAATTTACCAATTTCACATGACAAATTCAATTTTATCAAGGTTGGTGATTGATGATGATGCAAAATTTCATAAATTCATATCCACCAAAATTCAGTCCCTTCATGATATGTATGTGAATTGGCCTCTTTAATTTTATATTAAAATCACATTATCATGTTGAGTTTTAGCTGAGGTGAGATCTTGTTAATATATATATATACTGGAAGTTAGAAGTTAAATTTCGTTAATATAAGAAGTACAAAAAAGTTATGTGCATAAACATCTCTAAAAATAAGACTATTATAAGATAGTCAAAATATCCAATTATATATAGGAAGTCAAAAGTTAAATTTCGTTAATATAAGAAGTATAAAAAAGTTATGCGCATAAACAACTCTAAAAATAAGACTATTACAGGATAGTCAAAATATCCAATTGGTATGTGGGTAGTCTTTGCATATGGCATGCAATAACTTACAACTACAAGTGTTACTCTTAAACCAGGTTCCTATGATCTCCATTTGCATGTTTCAAAAACAAGGGGATCTAGTAATAGTAGAGTTGCAAGAAGTGACCAAGTAGAGAAATTTACCAATTTCACAAGACAAATTCGATTTTATCAAGGTTGGTGATTGATGATGATGTAGAATTTCGTAAATTCAATTCCACCATTGGATTAAATTCAGTCCCTTCATGATATGCATGTTAATTGCCCTCTTTAATTTTATATTGAAATCATATTGCCATGTTGAGTTTTAACTAAGTTCAGATCTTTCTAGCAAGTTATAAGCTAAATTAGCAAATCTCATTTTTTGGAGAAATCTTGACAGCAACATCGGTTCCTCAATTTTGAAGTTCATAAAGAACAGTATTTTTAGTGCTCCATATGAGATGAAATATAATTCTTAGGCCCACCCTAAAAAGTTTTTTGTCCCTTTTGTTCTTTAGTTGAAGTGTATTGGCTCATTCCATAATATTTAACCACTTTTGAGTGTGAAATTGAATGTTGAATAAGTTATACATTTCCTTCTAGAGTGTATTAGAATAGTGAGATTTAAAGAATAGTTGTGAATGGCATTCCATGCTACTCCACATAAAACATAGTCTTGCTTTGATTAATTACTTAATTTTATCTTTGGTAGCCAACCTTTGTTTAATGGCTAGCCAAAGCAGAAACGAGTAAGAAGGGGGAATATCTTGATCCTAAACCAAAACATCTTTTTTTCTTTCCTCTATCTAATAAACCAAATTAAGCCTGTCAAGTTCGAGAGGGATTTCAAAGATTAATTTAAGGGTTCTAAAAGAGCCTTTGGCATAATGGAATGGCCATCTCCACTTTCCATTTTTTAGGAATTTTAAAACTTTAAGACAAGTAGGAATTGTTGTTCTCAGTAAGGAGAGCTCTCAAATTTTATGGTGTGGTCCTACAAATAATCAATTATCAAACTAGAAGTTAGCACTATAGTCATTCCCAATCTTATGTTTAATGAAGTTCTGCATAAATGGCTTGGTAGATATGATCTTCTATAAAGTACAGGATTAAGTTGGTTTTACTTTAGTGTTCCACGTACCTTCCTCTTTTATGTGATATGCATGAACCCATTTAACCAAAGGTTTTCCTTTTTAAATCATAGCATCCATAATCTTTTACATAGTAAAGCTTTGTTTGAGATAGTGGCAGAATGGATCCTAGTTACCCCTTCTTGTTTAGGTAGACAAAGGGAGTCCTCGTTAACATTAGGAGGCTTGGTTTTATTGTTGAAACCCTTTCATAAGAAGTCTCTTATTAGCCTATAAATATTCTTCAAGACTTATCTAAAAATGGCTAATTATGAGAGCTAGTAAATATAGAGATTGTTCAAAACACTCACTGCCAATTGAATCTTACCTCTATAAGATAAGCCTTTATTGCGCTAGGAATACATCCTTTTCTATATTAAATTAATTAAAGGCTTATATTCTCTTGCAACTAGACTTTTAGTTGAGATAGAAACTCTTAGGTATTTGAATAATAAGGAGTTCGCCTTTAGTCCAAGTGAAGTTAGAACAATGTAGTCTTATAGAAGTGTGGAAGTCCCGAGATCTCCTTGAAGGTTTCCAATGATTTTAATAGTAGGAAAATTGAGTCATTGTCTACAACACATAACATTAGTAAATTATCTGCAAATGCCAACAATGAAATCCTTAAGTTCTTGCCTGTAGTGAAACATAAAGTTGGGAGACTTCTTAATGTTGATAGTTGTAATTATGCTCAACATTCACATTATGATTGTGAAAAGGAAAGGCAATAATGGATCCCCTTTCTTTTATCCATTAACTCATTTGAAAGAGCTAGAGATTCCATCATGAATTAAGATTGCATAAGAGATAGTTGTGATATAAGCTTTGACCCAAAGAACAAATCATATAGGATAGGCAAACTAAAAGTTGTTAATGAGTTAAGAATGAACTACTAGTTAACTGTATCAAATGATTTTATGAAATCAATTTTAAAGGCATAACTTTTAGTTACTTTGTTTGAGGAATAGTCTTTGAAAAGTTCTTGAGCTAGACATATGTTATCTCCAGTTTTGCTTCCCTTTACATAGGCACCATGGCATAGATTGATGAAGCATAGTGGGGTATCCCTAAATCTATTAGCTAAGATCTTGGAAATCACTTTGTAAACAATATTATAGCAAGAAATAGTTTTGTAGTCCCTCAAGCCCTCAAAATTAGCACCTTAAGTATTGGACAAATAAATTTTTTGCTCAACATTGGCAGCAGATAGTCTTTCTCAAAGAATTTAAGGATAGTGGTATCAATTAAAAATCTAGTTAGGTATTAATTAGCCTAAAAGAATTTTTCATTGAGTTCATTTGGATCAAGTGCCTTATCAAGGTTGAATGAAGAGGTAATGAATCTAATTTCCTTCTATATGACTTTCCAAGTGAGAGCATCAACATTTGTTTGGTGATAGACCCTTTTAAGGAATTGAACAACTTTACAGGCAATTTCATAACTACATTGCTTCTACCTAATAAGTGAACATACTGATTCTTTGTTATCTCTTTGAGTTTCTCCTGATCAGTACTCATAGTCACATCATAATCAATGATTAAGAGAATTATACCCTTGTTCCTTCTTCCTTGAATAAGCCTATGAAAAGACTTAAGAGTTTATGTTGCCTTTTTTTTAGTAACATGATTCTTAACTTCTATCTAAAAGTAGTATATTTCCAGTAAGTTGTAATAGTACCTCAGTTCAATAGCCTCTTCCTCCTTAAGTATGGTGTCATTTGGATGACTTTTAAGAGCACCATGTATAGAATTGAGGGACTTTGTTACTTCCCTCTTGCTAATATGCATAAGATCCTTATTGTTTCTTAGTAAAAATTTACACTCCTCTTTAAGATCCTTTAAAATCTTTACCGACCTCTAAGCATTAGCCCCACTATCAATAGAGTTTTAACACTCTACTACTTGTTTAATTCAAGAGAGGATATTTTAGCAAGGAATTAAAGAATTTAAAGGGAGCTTTTCTCTTTTGGTGCAGTTGATCAATCACAATCTCTATCAAAGAGTGATCAGTTATAGAAGCATTTCCAAAGTGAGAATAATAGTGCATAAATTCATTAAGCCATAAATCATTTACAAGGCATATGCAATGTTTCCTTCTCAAAAATTTTTCCCCGGATGTATTGTTACACCAAGTGTGAAGAACCCCTGTGAACCTGAGATCCATTAGCCTGAGCCTAGAATTTAGGTCAATTAACTTATATTATCTAGCTTTAAAATGAGGCATGTTGATTTCTATCTCATAAGGGTTCAATGTTCAGTTGTAATCTCTTGCTAGTAACCAGGGAGTTTGAATATCATGTGCAAGTGCATACAACCCATCCTATAAATTGGTACATTTGCATTCCCTGTTTCCTACATAGACTACAGTATTAGCTAGCTTCCTACTACTTGAATCAACAACATCTCATAATGTATATATTGATTAGAATAATAGCTACTAATGAGCTTGAATTGTGTAGGATCAAAAGCCACAATCACTCTTCCATTGGGATGAGAGAAGTGATTGCCCAAAATAGTCCATTCTTTCTATATAAAAAAAAAACCAAAGACTGTTCATAAACGTGTTTTTATTCTAGTCTCATTGAGACCAACAAAAATAGGAGGGTTAACAAATCCTTGATAGCCATATGTTTATTAGGGAAATTTAGCCATTTTACATCACATCAAAAAATTCATTGTCACTTCTTAAGTTTGGCTTTTTTCTTCCTAGTTCTAGGATTACTACGACTAGAATCCATAGGTGTAACCTCCTTCCCTTTAGTACTAGGAGTATTTAATTTAAGGCTTTTAAAGGAGGGGAACCTAGTTTTCCTGAACTACATTTGATTTACCTTTATTGTCGAGGATTGTAGATGATATAGTATCTTTGCTGCTAACACCTAAAATGTTAGACTCTACAGAGGGAATCTGTCTATCAAAGTTATCATTTTCATTATTTGCATTAAACATATTCTCTTCCTTTTGACTCTGAATAACTCCTTCCTCCTGTGATAAATTCATTTTGGTATCGTTTTCCCACAAGAGATCATTCATAAGGGTTTGTTCAATCTCACTATGTTTACCATCTTTATTCTCATTTATTCTAGCTACTGATTTAGGCTTCCACACCTTCATCATTCCTTTCTTTAATGGTCCCCATGGGTAGGTTACGCTTATTGTGTCATTTATCAGCTCACCTGCTTCATTTGGTGTCACGATCTGTATTATGTTTAAGAGCTCTTTTTCCATCTTTACATCCATGCATATTCTTGCAATGTTGAGTCTCTTAAGATTAGCTATGTTATCATTCATAGAATGGGTTGTCCCAATGCACTAGCCATGTAACTCATACCTTCCAAAGACGAGTTTTGTAACGAGATTTTATGAAAGCCTACGCAGAGTGAAATGGTTTGAAGCTCAAATATGTCAAAAGGGAATCCTAGCTTCCATTTTCTTAGTATTAACAGTCTAACTTGAACATGTCATGGTCTCATTCTCATTATTTTCATTTTCTTTTCTTTAGTGGAGAATTTGAAAAGAAGGGTCATCATCCATTATCGGGTAGTTCTTTAAGCCTAGCTTTCTCTAGTTGGTGTTTGCTCATTGGTTTACTACTGGAAAAGTTAGTCACCTATCGAGGAAGCCTCCAATCAATGTTCTATTCCATTTTCTTTAAACCATTGTTTAAAATCTCCATTAAAGGAGCCTGAAGGTTGTCAATTGAAGATGGTGGAATATAACACTACGAATGGTTACTGCCTCCTGTATGCAGAGACAGAATGGAACAGAAATTTGGAAACGGAACGGAAAAAATTGAAAACAATGAGGTGTTTGGTTGTAATGAACAAAACA
>JANTNU010000002.1:36722829-36733542 GCA_024752395.1 Erythroxylum havanense
TGTCAATGTTCAACTGCTTAACTGCAAATAATCTCCGAATATACACCCGCTCCCATCTGAACCAATTCAAATTAACTAGTGAAAATGATAATAGTTTGGCCTGGAAATCTCTCAAGTACTACAAATGCCTTCTTTTTCTTTCTGTTAGTAAATACATCATATGGTGGGGAAAGTTCTATAGGGAAGAACGATTAAGGTATACCAGCAAGAATTACCTGTAAAGCATCAGACCATGAAATTACCTGCAGGTAAAGCAAAAGACTGACTAATAATAATTACAAACTAACAATTGATATGCCTATACTAGTCGATGCTGATCAAAGTGTAAATTCTATTGTTACACAGTCCCTTAAGGTTATCATGAATATGATGAATGCGGAAACAATACCAACCCTAGAGTAAAATGTTTTATTTTGGAAAGCCCTAGAGTAAAAAGTTGTTTGGAGAATAATAGAAATTCAGATTATAAACCGTATAAAAAAAATCACTGATGAAAAATAATCAAGACATAAACCACACTGTAAGTTAATCACGTCATAACTCCTGAAGAAAATGAGGATGACCCTTCTCCTTGTGAAGGCATAATGCAGAAATATTGCCGGGCAAATCTCCTTTGGCATGACACACACCAAAAGAATGCATAATATTTTGAAGTGCTTCAAGGTTGATGCATGCCAATGGAGGTTTGCCCTGTAATTCATCTGCACTTCTGGTCTGAAAGTCATGGCTTCGAAACCAACTATTTATACCATCTCAGAGGAAGCATATACGGTGGAATAATCCCTTCATTGTGTGGTAGAAGATTGTTACAGCAGTAGATTCCTTAAAAGGAAGCCACTTCCACAAATTGAAGCTTCTTGACAGAATTCGTAACGAAGATTTACTTTGTGAAAGTAAATTTTACTTTGGAATAGAGCATCATATCCAGGTTTTGGTATGAGAAAGAAAAGGAACGTTATCTCTAGAGTAAAGATTACATGAAGTTTTTTTTCAGTTTAATTTTAATTTAGTGATCCTTTGGATACTCGTAAAGAATGATAATCTTTTGACTAAATGACTCTATTGATATCAAGAAGGTGTTATTAGTTTATGTCCTTCAGCTAATTGATTAGTTATAATTTAATGATAAAATAATTTAAAGACATTTATCTTGTACATGTTTAGATTTATATGATAAAGTCTATAAGATAATTATATATTGCAAAAAAAATTATAATGAAATTATAGTTATGAGTTTTATATTGAATTTATATATTATTCCTAAATCGTTCATAGTTATTATTCTATTAAGATTGAACATTAATAGAACATAAAACTAGCATATATTATTTTTTTCTTATGAAGGAATCATACGTTAAAATATGGAGATACTTAAATAAATGTGTAAGTACTTGTTAGATAACAATTCGCTGAATATACCTGATATGAGAAATTTATTTGAAACATTATTTGTATATTTATGTAATTTTCATTGTGATGATTGTATAAATAATCGTTTGACTTGAGGTATCTAAAGTTATCTTGTATATGAATTATTATGGCTTGATACTATTTATAATTTATTTAATCATAGGTTGTTCAGACGGTAGTAATTGGATATAGCATGAATTATATGGAGGTAATTGTGTGATCAAGATATAATTCATCACCGTAAAGTAATTAAGGAGAATGTTCCGTTGTTCTCGATTAGTATTGATTTGGAAAATCCTTATCTAAGAGGAATGACACTTTGTAAATAGTTTATAAATGTCATTAATTGAATCAATAGCTAATAATGGAGAATTAATAAGATTGGACTAAAAAAAAGTAGACATTAATTTCATACTTTGTTTATTTAAAACATTGTATGTTAATGAAAAGATTGAATTATACGGAAAAAATCATGCATGGAAAGATTAGTCAAAATGACTTTAATATTCTTAAACATTTGGGTGGTCGTAATGCATTACTAGATGTCAATCTTGATCTATGATTATAAATTGTTTAATTGAAGAATTAAAGATAAATTAAAAGAAGTTTTAATTTTTTTAATTATAATTATGAACTAGAATTATAATTTATAATCATTACCAACATCTTTGAGAATCTAATGGGTTTCAGATGTAGAATGAGTTTAAGAGAGCAAAGATATTTTACCAAGTTGAACTTGATTGTAAAGTTTGAGAAATCTTATGATTAAATATAAGATATTTAATAAATAATGATCAATATAAGATATTAAATCTTATTTGAGCATAATTAGTATTTAATTAGAATTATTTGTAATTCTGATTAAAGTTTTAATTTTAATTAAATTATTAAAACTTTCAAAACTTATTAAAAATAAGCTTAAGCTCTTATGGAGCTAATACTTCTTACTTAACCCTTTCAGAGTTATAGAATTCTCTTAACTTGTTCTGTGAATATGCTAGAGGTCAGACACTTGTGAAATTACGGTAATTGACATGGATCTTTTTCATAAACGGTTCGTAGGATACGACAAGAAAAAGATCAAGCCTCAGAATAAGATACGAATTAAGATTCATATTTTATTATAATTTATAAGCTATTCTTTTGATAGACTTAAAATGATCTTGATTTTCGAGAAATTAAAGTATGAAAAGTTTTATAATTAGTCCATTGTGGTTGAGATTCGATCTCATCCTGATTTCCCAATACAAGTATGATATCCACACAAGGCATCTACTTAAAAGACGATCAAAGAGGGTAGTACCATCAAACACTAAAGTGAAAACTTACAAGCTGTGAAAGATGCTTCACATAGAAGATGCTGTGGTATGTTCTTGACATGTTTGCATTATAGTTGTAAAGAACTCCCCCTTCATGTTTGCCAAGGGTCGCCAACTGGAGTGAAGAGTCGCTTTGAATATGAAAGAACCGAGAAACAGCATTTAGATGCCCTATCTAAGAATGAAACTATTATATGCGATGCATCAAAACGTATCATACTTAGAATGACATGATATATTTCTCAAGGAAGCACTTAATTTGTGGTGCAGAGTTAATGGCATACCATACAGATATATACTATAGTAGGGGCGTATAAATCCAGATAATTCCTGCAATTAGATGCTTGTCTTGGCAATCTCACTTGTTCATTAACTACTGTCGAAGGGTCATTTTTTGTTATCGCGATATAATATGGAAGAAGTGATGAAGTATTTCAAGGGATAAAAACTTCTTGCTAGAAAAAAGTAGAGCATGTAGCAGTCAGGCAACCTTGTGGGCGTCAAAGAACAACTGGAACCCTTTTCCTTTGCATGTAATTCAGAAAGAAGAGTGCGGCTTTTTTAAAAGAGAGTCTCTTGCACATTAAAGACACTTTATAATGGAAGATGCCGAGCATGTTCGACAGACCTTTGTCATTTAGAGGTAAAGACCATCGACATGGTGGTTATCACAAGTCAACAAATGGACCCCAAGTGATCTTCTGTACGCAGAAAATTGTAGCAGCTGTTGCCTGGACTGATGGACGAGTAAGTGGTGCATCGATTAAAGCCATGCGTAAAAGGAGATTCTTAGACCGTAAAGCTTAGTCGTACAAAACTTAACACGAACCTGAAGGGCAACAAAGTGTAGTACACAACTATCGTGCATAGAACTTTGTTAGAAATTGATACTTTGGTAGATTCTTAGTTGTGGTACATTAAAACTTAGTTGTAGTACTTTAAAACTTAGTTGTAGTACTTTAACTTCTTGATCTTTTTGTTTTAGTTATTGACAAAAGGTTCCAGCTAAGTTCCAGAACAGTTTTAATTTTTAACAGATAAGTTCATAACTTTAACATATTTCATTTTAATACTCAACATATTTATAAATTGGTCCTTAACATTTGGAAAGTTAATAATGCATTCTATGAAAATTTTCTATTGTATAAATAATCCCTTATCCTTATTATATGAAAAGTCATTAATTTTGAGAATATTATTAAATTTTGTCTAAATAAATCATGTTTTGCAACTCAATGTAAACTTTAAGCATTAAATTATAAATATCAAATTTTTATAAAACTGTTAAGGTTGAAGTTGTATCTTTAATCAATAACTTGTGAAAATCTTAAAAACAGTAACAATTTAGGTGATTATTTTTATAAATAAATCTTGATATGAAACTTTCTATTGATTTAATCTCTACATTTAAAATAAAATTAGAAGGCATCCATATAAAGAAATTCATTTTTATTTATTGAATTTCTTTCTTTTTATATGTAATAGATGGAAGTTCAAAAAGTTATGGTTATAAGAGTTTTATCAGCATTTGAAAATACTCTCCCATCTCCAATTGTTTTTAAGATGTTCTGGTAAGTCAAGCTTTTACTTTCTATTCTACATAGATGTTGAATACTATTTCATATGAAGCTCGATAATTCATTTTTGAAGAATTGATGATTTAAAGCCTCTCATTACAAGAAAAATGAAGTTTAGTGACGTAAATTATTGACAGAAAACTTACACATTCCGTTGGTAAACTAAGTTAGTGACAAAATTTACTGATAGATTAAGGCGTCGGACGAGAAACGGCCATCGGTAATAATTTTGTGACAAATTGCATAATATTTGTCGCAAGTTTACTGAACAACATTTTGTGTTACCGTTAATGAATATATCGAAGGTTATTGTTTCGATCGGTAAAGTTACTGATGAACAAGATTTGGTCGTCGGTAACTTACTGACGGAAGTGGTTATTCCGTCGGTAACTTACTGACGGAAGTTCGATAACTTACTGACGGAAGTGGTTATTCCGTCGATAACTTACTGACGGAACATTACGTATGATGATTAATTTTCCATTGGTAAATCAATAGATTTTATTGACGAACTTTGTTTTTTCATTGGTAAATTTACTAAAACTTTTTTTTAATTTATTTGCATTTAATTTTATTTGATAATTTTATGGTTGATGCATAATTTATACATTTATGAGTTATCTGCTGATAATATTTTTATTTGCTTCTATATTTAATTTGATAAAATAGAAAGTTGATTGATGATATAAAGTAAAAATTATCTTAATTGATAATAAAAAATATTTTGAACATAATAAGTATTTATAATTCATACGAAATGAGTACAAATATGCTATCCATTCGGTGACTGTGCATGCTCTAATTACTACGATGAGGTGCTACTTTTCTCCTTCAACTCATCTACCTCATTACGGAGCTGAGCTATGTACTCCATTAATTGTTTTAACTGAGTTATCAATGTCTGTACTATGTTTTGAAGCTCATGGACTTTATTTGGTGCAGACAATCTACTAGATGCTACTGTATTGGATGCGAAAGATTGCGAATGACATGTGTTCGCAAATTAACCTAAGCTGAATATCCTTCTATGACATTCCTTATCACCCATTGCATGAAGATAGGTTTGACTTTCATTAATATCTTCAGACTGCTGAGATTATCGTTGAATGCTTTTTTGTATCTGGTCCTATCATAAGACAATGTTTATGTTAGTAAATGATAATTATTAAACATTAATATTAAAGTATAAATTTCACATACATTTAGTTCTCCACATCAGGTATTGACGAAGGTTACATTGTCATACTTCTTAGTGTGAGTGTGCAAAAAGAGCTGACGAGGTATATAGGCTTCGAACCCATAGACTTTTCCTGTATTAGAATAAAATATTATAAATGAACTACAATTTACAAAAGTTTCAACAAAATTTTCTCTATTTTTATGATATTTGCCCCCTGTTGAACAAAGAAGGTAACTCAACAATACAGCCATATATGGCACCAGACATTTATAACATTATCATTCTCTATAATACACAAATTTTCATTACAAATTCACACATCAAATTAAATTGAAATAAATCAAAGTAAAAAAAATCAGAATACAAATGTAAAATGTAGATACTTACAACTCTCTCTACATGTTTATTGTAGGTAATAGATCCTCCAGTATATATGGGATGACTCTTCATCTACAAGTATAGTAGCTAAAGGTACAACATCTGATTTGGTTGCAGCTGCAGAATGTGATGCTTCACCTAGATAGTAACTAACTCCAAATCGTGGTCTGAACTTTGATCACATCATATCCTGTTTTCCCTTTGGTGGGATATCACAACACTGAAATAAATTTAAAAAAAAGATGTTACATGCTGCTTTTGATTTGATTTATTTGGTTGAATGAAAGGCAAAATGCCATATACTGATATGATAATAATCACGGGGTACTTCTGATTGTGAATTAAGAAACAACTATATTATGCTTGAGTGTTTGGTGAATTCAATTGGTTATGGATGTCTAATTGTATGAAATGTATTTAATTGTCTATGCTCAAGTAAAATTGTGAAATGTGGTCAAATATGCAAGAATGTGAATATTCGTTATATGAATTGATGTGTTGAATAAATTGAGTGAACTATCGATGATGGTTACCTCACTGAGTTCACAAAACTCACCCAAAAATTGCAATTATTTTTCAAGACTCAGAAGAATACCCCGTTAGGCAACGGGTGTATAATGCTAGAAGAAGTCAGGATCAGGTCGTGTCTGCCTTAGTGTCTAAGAAAAATTATACATTCTGATTTTTTTGTACAAATGATTAGGTCATGTTGTAAAGTTAACAGACTGAACTAAATTGTATTTATGAAAAGGGCCCCCTCGACCAATGTACATATTAATGATTGTATGTAAATTGTTTTCCGCATACTATATATATATGCTGTGCATGTTTATGTTTCAAAAAGAAAATTTTTATACTGAGTTTTGACTGAGTGATGTAGCACGTCACCCTCACAGGGCATGAACTCGGATATCTCCATCGATGTTAGGTTCGGGTCATGCTAGAGTGGGGTGTTACATAAAGAATGTAATTACTCTTTAAAGGCTCAATTCTCACTCATTTAAGTAGCCCTTTGTCAAATCTTGAACAAGTTTCATTCAAATCAATCAATGCAAAAAAAGATAGTCATTCTATCACCAAATCACTATTCATGCTTGCAATCCACCATGCTTTCCCAGTTCGACAAAATAATGCACATTAACTTGTAAAAGAAAACAAAATGTTTAAAATTCAAGAAATCCCCCTATACCTAAAATCTACATTGTCCACAACGTAAAAAAACATAAAGTAAGAAACATAAAAAGGAAAACAAATGTTGCAAGGACATAACATAACTCACAATGAAAACCAAAAATTAAGAAAATGATAGAATAAAAATATAGAAGATAAACAAAGAAAATAAACTTCCCTAGACAAGTTATGGTGGAGGAGTGGAGTGTGGCATGGTTGTTATCAGCATTATGTATGTAGGTTGATTTGATTTTTCCTATAAAGAAGAAACAATCAGAGGAGAGTATTATGGTTTTTTGAATTATATAAAAATATTTAAGTAAATAAAGAAATCAAATAATTACATGAGAAAAACAAAAAAAATAAAACAAAAATCATTGGGTTGTCTCCTAGTCAGCTCATTTCTTTATTATCTTTGGCTAGATATAGATTTTGTCCTCCAAATTGCTTCATAAATGGGTTGAACAAAATGAATCCCTTTTAATAAAAGACACCAAAATTGTCAATAAAAGGTTTAAGTTTACGATCATTTATCTTAAATATTTTGTTAGTCTTTAAACTTTGAATCTCAATAACATCATTAGAAGAAATTTTTCTGACAAGATATGATTTATTCCACTTAGATCTCACCTTACCAACCACAAGTTTCAATCATGAATTATAGACTAAGACTTTTTGGCCTACTAGAAATTGTTTTCGATTTAAGAATTTTTCATGTAGCTATTTAGTCATCTTTTTGTACGTCTAAGCATTGTCATATGCTTCCAATCTAATTTCTTCTAACTCTTAGAGTTATAACTTTCGCTCCTCGATCTCCCATTGCCTGAGCCTTGAAATTGCATTGCAGTTCACTAACACTTTCCTTCAGCTTACGACAATAGCTTCCAAAAGATAACTCACGCACACCACAACACACTTCAACTATCTCCCAATTTTCTATACACCCAGCAATGTGATATGCCCATTCACTATAGATCAATCCACACCAAGATGCAGACCAAGTCGCACATAAGCCTCCCTCAAAAACTAAATAATTATATCAAATATTGCATAATTCACTCATCCACACACTATCATCACACACCAAAAAACATCAAAAATTACTCACATGTGTAATACCAAAGCAGAGTCACACTTGCAGTAAAACAAAGACTTACTCCAGCCATCTTACAATATCCATATCACAAACTGATGTGCTCTACACCATCCTTCATTTAAAATAGACTTCTATTTTTACAATAAGTCTTATCCAAAAATCTAATTGAAAAAAGAAGTGTTATTTATTTACACTTCTTGATTTATATTTTTAATCATTATCTTGAATACATAATAATAAAAATGTCAAAATTAAATAATGAGACATAATAACTATTTTAACACACAACAATCTTCTCATTCATTTTGATTAATTAGTTTAGAAAACGTATGCACATTCATGTAGCAAAATGCTAACACTACAGCATATGCCACTTAGGTGAGAAACTAAGGGTATTATTCCTGATCGCATGTTTCTAGTTTAACCATTCCATAAGATTTTGAATCCATGGTTGAAGAAGACAAGAAGGAGCGTCATTTTAAAGTTAAGCGATGGCGGTACTGATTTGTCGAATGTAGCTTTATAAATCCTATCAATACAGTTTCTCCGCAACAATTATTCCATCGGATATGCTTCACCAAATGTTGCGTAAAAAGAGGTATCTTTTTAATCAATATTCAACTTCAGCTGCAGCAGCATTACAGGGCAAAATCTTCGTTGGCAGATAGCCACTCGGATATGCACGAGGTTCCATGCATTTCTTGACATTGGTGCTCTCTGCCAAAGGAGATTTGCTCAGCCATTATCCTGCAGTGGCACTTCTATCCAAATATTCGTCTTTTGGCCTATTAAATGAAATATGAGGCTCTTGTGAAGCTTCATATTGACAACTGTTCGAGAAATCCTGTCAGCTTCCAGGGTTTAAGTCTGGTTAGTGAGACTTCAGATTGTGAAAACCGCTTCAAGTGTTTCTAAAATGTACAGTTCACCATATGTATAACTAGGATTTTCCTTAGAAGTTGTAACCATTTGCATGTGCATTGAATTGATGCACAACCTCATCTATGTGGACTTTGAACATATTAAGTGGATACATAAGAAAGAAAGTTTTCCCTCATTGTCTAACGCTACTTTGTTGCTCAAGATTCACTTTTCCCCACCCTCCCCCACCCCCCTCCCCTTTTACTATTCTCTTCCTTTTAAGTAATTGGATGCTAGTAGCACATATTTGTATGCATGTATCACATTTTCTTTTTATTTATCCTTATCAATAGTATTCCATTCAGATGGTTGAATCCATTATCACTTGCAACTCATTTGACTTTGTAGTTTCTGTCACAACTATCACATGTTAGGTGCAATATATTGTATGCTTGATGCTTCAGATTTCCAATGGAAAAGTCACCAAGGACTGAATGCAACCTTCTTCCATGAAATCAGTTAGCAACCAAGCCTGCTTATAAAGAACATCTGCGCGAAGTGTTGCAGGACTAACATTTGAACAAGTAAAGCAAACATTAAATTTGAAAAAGAAGGTATCTGTACCTCATAACTGAATCAAGTAAACTCAGGTTTGTTAAATATACGACTTGGTATGAGAAAATCAATTCAGCGCTCACCATCCAGTGGAGATCTTCAGCTTGCAATGTTCATGAAAGGACATCATACAAGAATGTTAGATCCGACTAAAATTACAGGAGATTTGTCCTTTTCACAACATAACAATCGGAACCTTGCACTCTGTACGATTAATCTCTTAGTCTTAGATGACTGTTCACTCGACTTCCAAAAATTTCAGAGTGCAATAGCTAAAATGACATGGTAGCGGAAAGATACTGGCTTACGATAATAACAAATCTGAAGTAAATTTCGAGCTTCTTTTCTAGCAGTTGTTGGAAATGGACACGAATTCTTGTATTAGCGCTACAACAATGAAATTTCTGTTCCCTGAAGTTTGGAGATCAGAGAAATAAATGTTCAATTGTATTTTTATCCAAAGTTTAGGAAAAAATTGATTGTAAAATTTTCATGCAATCAAGAAGTGCTAGAAGTAAGAAAATGACTTAATGCCTTTGTTGCTTTAGTCCATTTAGCAGCCTTGACAGCCATGGTAACAGAAAGTCGCTTCCCTTCTAACTATTTTGGTAGATGTCACATTGGTTATTGCTGTCACATTGGTCTAGCCATTGCTAATCTTGAATTTAAGGAAATTCTATACCTTGTTTCTCATCTTCAGCATTTTCTTAACTTTTCAAGATGTGCTTATTTTTGACTTGATTTGTTAGAAGTTTTCTCCTTTTAAGAAAGTGTGGATGCTTCTACTTGAACCTGTGTTTTGATATTCGGATCAGACCGGTTGGTTCGATCGGTGATCGGTCGACTATCCGGTCCGATTGACCCTTTAAAATCAATTTTTAATTGGATCAGTGTGAACCGGTCAATTGACCGGTCCAACCGGTGGTCGAACCGGTTTAATATTTTTTTATATTTTTGCTTTTTTCTAAAACACATCACATTTTTTATTTTTATTTATTTATATTATTTGAACCGGTCAAATGAATTTTTTATTTATATTTATTTATATTATTTGATATATTTTTCTATTTTTTAATATTACTAATATTATATATAATTAAATATAAT
>JANTNU010000002.1:36770891-36797371 GCA_024752395.1 Erythroxylum havanense
TCCCAATACCATACACAATATCCACCTAACCTCTGTCGTCATTCCAATTTCCATGCTATAAAAGCCAAGCTGTTGTGCACTATTATTTACACTTGCCAAGCGTAAGCATTTACTGATTAAACAAAAGGTAGGGAGAGAGAGACATGGTGTCTAGGCTGCAAAGGAGAACAACAGTGCGCAGGAAGCTTCGCATTCTAAGGACGCTTACCTGCTCCAATTCTGTAAATATCAAGAACTAAAATCTTCAAAGTGTCTCTCTCTTTGCACTCCTTTGCAACTTACAGTGCTGGAAATAAGTTTTAACATTTCGTGTAACTTGTTAAAGATTCAAATGTTTAACTACTATATTGTTGTCTGTCTGCAGGTGCAAAAAAGATCCATTATCAGGGATGCTCTTCTGTACATTTGCAAGCTCAAACTCAAGGTGGAAGCGATCAAGAGAGAACTCTCCAAGTTAGCTGCAATAGAAGGAGAGTACTTGAGCCTTATGAAGCAACCCCATTTACCTAAGGTGTGTCCCGCTCTTCTTTCATTCTGACATAAAATTTAGCTTTGAACTCTTCCTTGAGGAAGAAAAAACAACAAAACTCAAAATTTCTTGTCTATGTTGTGCATACTTTATTGCAGAGGGAGGTGAAAGTACAGAGCGATGGAAAAGTATTTGTTGTAAGAGCAATTTGTGAAAAGGGAGAAGGGAAACTAGTGTCAATCCTGGAGACATTTGAAGAAATGGGTCTGACTGTATTGCATGCCAGAGTGTCATGCAACTTCTACTTCAGCATGGAAGCCATAGTCGTACCAGAAGGACAGGTCATCGATGGTAGAACCTTAACTCAAGCTGTACTCAACGCCATTGGAAAACCACCCGAACGCTGTAGTTAACTAATAATGCGGCTTTGTACTCTATTATGTGCAGCATGATGCTTGAAAATTAGTTTTCTAACTTTAAGTATGTCCGTACTCAACTTTTACTTTCATTTTCCAAGAAACGAAAACATCGAAGCGGTAACAAGTTGCTGAGAATCCATACGTTTTCTTTTGGAAGTGACGTTAGTTGCAACAAGAATTGCTTCGTCAAGACAAAAGTATCCTCATTTAGACATATGTGTGTGTATATATATAAATTAGGTTTACATCCTATGAATTCGTTGAAGTTATATCTTAATTTTATAAATAAATTTATTTAGAAAAATATTTTAGTATATCTTAGTTTTAAAATATATTTTTCAGAATGATCATAAAAGGAGTCTAATGATCTTATAAAGATATTCCTTAGAGTAATTTATAATGTAATTGAATTTAAAAATATGATTTCAAATAAACTTAGAGTAAAGCAATATTAAATTTATAAAAAATTCAGAAATGATTAAAATACAATAAGATAAAGAATATTAGGATACATGTGAATTTACTTTCATATGTAATACATTACATATATATATAAATGTCTCCATTTAGATATATGTATATCTATATATATAATTATATATATAAGTTTTCGATCTTATGAATTCATTGAAGTTATATTTTAATTTTATAAGTACATTTATTTATAAAATTATTATATTGTATCTTAATTTTATGATCATATTTTTAAAATAGTAAAAAGACATATCTTAATCTTATAAATTTATTATTCAAAATAATTTATAATGTGTTTTGATTTATTAAAAAAGATTTTTATATAAATACAAAGTAAAGCTTATTTTTATTACGATGCGTCTTATCTCAATGTGAAAGTAACTCTAACGTATGCGTGTATATTTGTGTCTCTTTGTACATTATAAAGTATTATTAAATGTTATAAATTTCAAAATGATCAAATTACAATAAAGATTGTGGATTTAATTTTATATCAAATAGATACATATAATGGTTAGAGATTAATATTTATTGGTCCATCTTACGACAAATTTCAAAATGTTTAAAGTTTAATAATAAATAAATTTTTGTAATTGTAAATTAATCATGATATTATAAATAAATATTCATTTTAAAAAATGAATATGTTGATCTAATACAGTATTAGAACTATAATTGCTTCTTTTTGGATTTGTCAAATGTATGTAACTCTTCTTTAGAAAAGGCCCTTGTCAAAATCTACGTTCTATAATCAGTGTTAAATGTCTTTTTTCGCCCATGTACCTCTTTGTTTTGAAAATTAGACCGGATTAGTCCGTCCGATCGGTTTGACCGATGATTGATAGGCTATCTGGTCCGGTTCATCTTTAAAAATCAATTCTCAATTGAATTAGTAGGAACTGGTCGGACTTGTCAAACCGGACCGGTCCGACCACTGGTTCAATAAAATTTTTATTTTTTATTATTTTTATATATTTTTAATATTTTTAATATTATATATAATTAAATATAATTATTACATAATTATGAAATCACACCGGTTCGACCAGTAATTGAACCGATTGAACCGATTAAACCAATGATCAATAAAATTTTCAATTTAATAACCGGCCTAAATTTCAAAATATTAATGTACATCGACGAAGACTTTAGTAACCTATAATTTCTCAAAGACAGGGGCCTTTTATCCTGTAGTTTATAGGGCTTCAAACTAAGGCTTCTTTTAGAAATGAGCATAGCAACTAAGACTTTTCTTGGGCTGGGAAAAGCAAGTTTGATGATTCTTTTGAGGTCCCTATTTAGCTAGTGGCAGACATTACTTTGAGCTATTCATATTTTGTATTTGTTAAGAAGAAATCATTTTATAAGAAGCATTAGGTTACCCACTCTGTTAGGGTAATGTAGTAGGTAGAAGTATTCTTTCTGAAGACTTGAAGCAATTCAACAATGTTAAGTTTAAAGAAAAATAATTTATAAACTGTTTGAGGTTGATTATTAAATAATAAAAATTTATTTATTATTAAATAGGGTTGAAATAGATCAAGAAAATCACACGCTTCAAATAATTATAAATGTTAGCAAAAAGTCGATAATATTTTTAATGTAATAACGTGAATATAGATACATTATTTGATATAGAAGATACCAAATTAGGAATAATATATTTCAACCCATTTAGTGAAGGCATAAGATCTTTTGTATCACTTAATCTATTCCAACCCTATTTCTGCCTCGTACGATATTATTTTAGATTTATTTACATGAAAAATGATGTCATTTTGAAAAAAAAAAATAGTTAGAACATGTTAAATAGTGCAGAAGATATGCTCGAATTTTCATGAAATGATTAAATAGCCATAATAAGTCAACATATTTGTTCTAACAAAGGAAGCTTCTATAACAACTACGCTAAAATTAAGAAGTGGTTTAATATTGATTGAATGGGCCATTGATAATAATATATATTTGTTAATTTACAACGTAAATTCATATATGCCATATATTTATGAAAACTTATGTAATAATTACAATGACATCTTCTTGTGTATGTTTTGCATAGATTCATATATAAATGTGTGATAGTTTTACACACACAAATTTAAAGTATTCTTTACTCAAATTATTTCTATATGATATAAGAGCTTCCTTTATAAAATGACAACAACTTTTTTATTCTCAATTTTTAGAGATTATTTAGTCACATTACACTACAAGAAAAATAAAATTTAACGATAAAAATTACCGACGAAATTTGCACACATTTCATTAGTAAGCTTATTTAGCGACAGAGTTTACTAACAGAAAAAGACATCAAAATACGGCCATAGATAAATTTACCGATAAAAATTTTTATACCGTTGGTAAATTTACTGACGAAAATTTTGTTCGGTCGGTAAATTTATCAGAAGAGAAAATTTTCTGTCAGAAAATTACCAACAGATTTAGTTTTTCCATCGATAATTACCTACATAAAAGAATTTTCATTAGTAAATTCAATATATTTTACCTACAAAAATAGATTTTTCGTCGGTAAATTTCCTAAAAATTATTTTTTAAAATTTACCTACAAAATATTCAATTTCTCTAGAAGTCACCATGGAGAGAACTTTGCTAAATTTCTTTGTACCAATTGCAACACTTATTATATTCTGGTTCTTGCAGAAAGTTAAGAAAATAAAGAACTAAAATTATGAAATTCATACTAAAAAAGAACTGAAAATAAAGAACTGAAACTATTTTTTTCAAAATACAAACATTTTATTAAACACTTTACAAACATCTGAAATTTATCCCAACATCAAAACTAAAATCACATCTTGTCCTTTCTACCATTAATATTTATACCTTAAAATTGCTTTCCAATCACAAAATATACAAACAAACGAAAATAATCAAATACCCAAATTAATTTTCATCCAATATATGAAAAAATACATGACAATAGTTGCAAAAATACCTCCACAGAAGGACACAATAACAATGGCTAGAGAAGATAATGCCCGCGAGTAGAAAAGGAGTCCATAATAGAGAAACCAGAGAGAAGAAAGCCGAAGAGGAGACACAGGAAGAAGGATTTTTATTAACTTTCTACTCATTTAATTTAAACTTTTTAAGTTTAATGAGTTGTATTTCAAAAATGTTAGTTCGAGTTTTAGTTATTTTAGTAGGAGGCCCATGTTTTAAAAGCCCTTTATATATTTAGGATTTCTTTCTTTTCAAGGGGTATAAATACCTCATAACAAACATTGTTTGGGTTTTTTAATATGAATAACAAATTCATTAAGGGAGGATTTCTTATCGTCTTCTATTGAATCAAGAATATAATTCTTATCAAGGTAATCACTTTTGGTAAATTCTATTCTTATTTTAAAATCAACTTTATTATAGGCCTTTCCATTCTTATAATTAATTGGGGTTCATTAGGGTTGAAGATTTCTTCTTATTCTTGCTCTATCCAAAGTGTGTGTTTAAGGATTTTCGGGTTCTTTAGCATTGGGGTTCCACATCATTTGGTATTAGAGCTTAGATTAGGATAAATTTTATTTATCTTGTGTTTATTTGATGTCATTATTGTTACTTTTCATTAGCATTCGAAATTAGGTTTCATGTTGTTCTTGTGTTAAAAAACAAAAAAGAAAAAAATCAATTACTAGCATCAAAGAAGAAGAAGAAGAAATCAGTTTCTAGAAAAGCAACAAGGAAGAAAAAGTTTTGATTTGGTAGGCGGTGAGATCTTGTTTTGGGTAGATTTTATGATAATTATTTACAACGAAACAACCAAAATTCAGATTTGGTTAGGAAATTATTCAGATTGGGTCATTAGGAAAATTAAATAGAAAATTCAAATAGCATAAATTCCATCTTTATGGTTGGCATGATATAGGATTTTCTTTTTGTTGGCTTCCTATTTTGTTTTTATATTTGAGGCAGCATATATACTTTTCTCTTGTGTGTCCATTTTGCCTTTATTCATTTCGGTATACTTGCTTCTAGTTTTGTGTCTATCATCTTTCCTAGGTGTTTTTATTGCATTATTAAATTTTAATATACTATTTATGAATTACCTTGACTGGAAATTAAATTCTAAAGTGCGATTTAGGACAACAAGTTTGAATAGAAAAAGGCTTGAGTATATAAGTTTAAAAGAGGGTAAAAAGCCAATTTTTTATTGAAACACGAGTGGAATGCTATCTTTTGAGTGAAACACATAGAGAGTGAATTGTTAGGTTATTTTTTTATTGCTAACCATTAGCTTGGAACTTTTTGTTATAAGAATGGCCAACAGAAGGGATAGAAAGGAAACATTACATGAGGAGGATGAAAACGTGCCTAATTTAAAAGTGATGTATAAGGCATTCATGAATGAATTCAAGAAGTTATCTACTAGGATAGATGGGATGGATGGATGAATTGATAAAACCAATAGAATCCAAAATTGTATGAAATAAATTGACTAACATAGGAATAGGGAGGAAGTAGGAATGATGAAGAAGTGTACTTGGAATGGGAATGATGCTTAAGTGTACTTAGAATGGGAAAGAAAGGTGGAAATGATTTTTTCTTGTCACAACTATTCTGAAGATAAGAACGTGAGATTGGAAACAATGGAATTCTTTGATTATGATTAGTTTGGTCGAATGAATTGATAAAGAATAGGAGGAGAAATAAGTAACTACTCATATCCACTTAGGAAGAGATGAAAATAGTGATGAAGAAGAGATTTGTGCCACCTTATAATTAAAGAGAGTTGCATCAACAATTACATAGGGTCATATAAGGAACTAGATAAGTAGAAGATTATCATAAAGAGATGGAGATACTATTGATTAAAGCTAACATAGAAGAGGAGGAAGAGGTGAAAATAGCTCGGTTCATGGGTAGATGAAATAGTGAAATTGATGATAGGTTGAGTTACAACATTATGTAGAAATGGACGACCTAGTGAACATTGCCATGAAGGTGGAGAAGTAATAAAAAAAGGAGGACAACCAAGTCTTCTTCAAATTCCAACAGCAAATGGAATCAAAAATGAAGATAAGAAGAGGGAGCACTGCTCAGATTCCAAGGAGAAACGTAATTTGAAGAAGACTTGGTTAGCAATTCAAACATTAACCTTAACCCAAATTTTCCTAGTTTATTTGTGACCTTGTTGTAGGATTATGATAATATTTTTCCCGAAGAGGTACCCCAAGGATTACCATCTTTGAGAGGATTGAACGCCAGATTGATTTGGTACCAAGAGCTCAAATTCCTAATCGTCTAGCTTACTAAAGCAATCTAGATGAGACAAAGGAATTACAAAGGTAAATGGTTGAATTGCTAAAAAAGGGGTATGTGAGGGAGAGCATAAGTCTTTATGTTGTGTTAGTTCTTTTAGTGTCAAAGAAAGATGAAACTTAGAGAATGTATGTGGACTGTAGAGCGGTCAACAAGATCACTATAAAGTGTCGCTACCCTATTCCTAGATTAGATGATATATTAGATGAGTTGCATGGTGTTTGTTGTGTTAAAATAAGTTTTAAAGAAAAAGTAGGTTATCTCACTCATAAGTATGCGAGGCAATTGTAGTTTAATACCCAGGGTCCTCTTCTCAAAAAGGTGAAATTGGTTCAGTCAAATTAACTTTGAAAATGAAAAAAAAAAGCAATCCTAAACACTCTAACTTAATTTGTTGAGTAAAAGGTTTTAAATAAAATAAAATAATTAAGCTAAAACATAAACTAATTTAACTAGAAGCAAGAAAGATTTGATCAATCGATATGGTGAACTTTTGAGAAATTAACTTTACTAATTTAATCTCCTGAACATGACTAAGGCGAATTCATGGGATAATTATCTAGCTAAAATTACTAATTAGGTTCCAAAATCAATTCAAATAATAAAATAAACCTAGCTTTTGTATTCGATAAGTCTATTATCTAAATCAATTATGAAAACCCAACTAATAATTACCCATTTAAGTTAATATATTTTTAATTTATAACTCAAGCGTCTATAGTTTCTCTTTCGAATATTAAACTTCTTCTCTCGATTTTTCATTTAATATCAAAATGATGTAAAGGTTTGCCAAACTATTACATCCAATAAGCTCATAAACCACAAAAAATATCATGACAATACATCATTAACTCAATCATGCATAGTTGACTAAATTAGTTTCATTAATTCTCAAGACAAAGTAATAACCCATCATGGAATAATCACAGTTCATCATCATCATATACTTAATTCCCATAGTTAACAGTAATAGAGAAGTATCAAAGCAATAAATAGAGTGAATAAATCAAAATGGAATATTAAGAACTAACAGAGGAAATAAGTTCAATAGGCATATTTAATAATATAACATATATAAAGTAGAATGAGCAAACAAATGGACTATTCGAATATTGAGTCTCATGCCAATCTTAAACTCTTTGGAGTTCACTCTCGCCTTCTGCCTCTTCTCACTCTCACCTAGAAGAATGGATGCTCACATTAGCTTCAACTCTTCCTTCTCTCTTTGTTATTTTTCTCTTATTGTCACCAACCGACTACTTTACCTCCAACTTCTGTTTTCCCTTGTTCTAGCCTCCATTTTCTCTTGATCAAATTTTCTCTTTATAGATAGGATCTAGGTTTAGGGTTTGTTTTAATCCTCCATCAACCTACATGCGTGATGCATGACATTAAATTATATGCAATAGAATATGCACAAGCATCACAAACCCGTCACTACCGTAAAAGACATTGTCATGTCCATAAACAAACTTGTCATTTGCGTGAGCCCTTGTCACCCCCATGCATATTCTGTTACACTGAATTTAATGTCATGTGTCACACATGGAAGTTGATAATGGATTAAAATAAACCTTAAACCTAGTCCCTTTTTATAAAAAGAAATGTTAATCGAGAGAAAAGGAAGGTTGGAATGAGGAAAAACATAAGTTAGAGGCAGAGAAACCATAGAGCTATCATCTTGTGACAAGAAGGGAAAAATAGCAAAGACAAAAGGCAGAGTTAAAGCTAGTGTGAGCATCCATTCTTCTGGGTGAGAGTGAGTAGAAGCAGAAGGAGAGAGTCAACGCTAGGGAACTTGAGATTGGCAAGAGACCCACTACTAACTCCGTCATTCGAACAGTCTATTTGTTTGCTCGTTTTATTCTATATCTGTTGTATTATTGAATCTGTATTGAACTTATTTCCTTTGTTAGTTCTTGATAGTCCATTTCAGTTTATTCATTTTGTTTATTACTTTGATAGTTCTCTATTACTATTAACTATGGGATTGAAGTATATGAAGTTGATGAAATAATGAATTGATTACTTTGTCTTGAAAATTAATGAAACTAATTTAGTCGACTATGTATGATTGAGTTACTGATGTCTTGTCTTGATATTTTCTATGGTTTCTGAGCTTATTAGATGCAATAGTTTAGCCAATCTTTGTATCATTTTGATATAAAATGAAGAACCGAGAGAAGAAGTTTAATAATATATTGAGAAAATATAGACGCTTAAGTTATGAATTTGAAATATATTAACTTAAGTGAATAATTATTAGTTAGGAATACGAAAGTTAGATTTAGTTTATTAATTGAATTGATTTTTGAACCCAATTAGTAATTTTAGCAAAACAATTATCCCATTAATTCGCTTTAGTCATACATAGGAGATTAAATTAGTGAAGTTAATTTCTCAAGAGTTCACCATATTGATTGATCAAATCGTTCTTGCTTCTAATTAAATCAGTTTATGTTTCATTTTAATTGCTTTATTTTCTTTAATACCTTTTACTCAATAAATCGGGTTAGAGTGTTTATAATTGTATTTGTTTTTATTTTCAAAGTTAATTTGAGAGAATCAATTTCACCTCCATTAGAAGATAACCTTGGGTATTCAACTACAATTTCCTTGTATACTTGTGATTAGGATAACCTAGGTTTTTTTAAAACTTATTTTGGCACAACAAGTTTTTAGCATCATTGCTGGAGAGGTATCTAGTGCTTAGACTTAAATTAATTTTGATTTTTTTCTTTTCATGCATACATTTTTGTCATGCTATTTTTTGAATTGTTTTAGCAGTTTTCGTTACTAATTTAGTTATGTCTTTATTTTGTTTATGAGAGGAAGGAGGTCACTGGAAAGTGAATTCGTTCCTTTTATTAATAATGTGCATCGGATAAGAGAACCTCAAAAGGTCTTTGAAGACAATCTCGAGGAACCCAAGCCTGAAGATTGAGAGATGGGTGAAAGGCAGCTAATAATGAAGGAGTTCGCGAGATCAATTATTAGTACTACCACTTCATGCATACATTTAGAAAAGACAACCAACAACTATGAATTAAAGAGCATCCATTACAATATGCTGTCATCTTTCTATGGGGTTCCCAAAATTAAGACCCTTTAAACTTCATTAGGGAATTCTATACCACTCTCCTGATATTTCCTTTGGATGGCTTGAATGAAGATCAACTCATAATGAGATACTTCCCATACGCATTAAGAGATTAGGCAAGGCATAGTTGATGACCCTTCTATCCAATTTATTGATTAAATAGAGGGAGGTGTACAACAAATTTATGGGAAAATTCTACTCCCATTAAAAGACCTTTGAGCTACGAACAAAGATAGCTACCTTCACTCAAATGGAGGGAGAGCCATTCTATGAGGTGTAGGAACGCTTCAGACTCTTGCTAATACATTGTCCACACCGTCATTTTCCACTTCACATGTAAAACCAATTCTTTTATGATAGATTGACACAACTGTGTCAGTACATGGCAGACAATGCAGTAGGAGGAGCTGTGGGAGAGAAGACTGCTAAGGAGAGATACAATATCTTTGAAATGTTGGGGGCTAATTCTCAATAAAAAAGCCTGAGGGGGAGAACAATTGGAGTTCATGAAGTGAAATCGAACCAAGAAATGACTATGTAATTAGATGAGTTAACAAAGCATGTCAAAATGTTAACTATGATACTCCCTAAAATGTTCCAAATCAAGAGGTATGTGGTATATGGGGGACTGATGGTCATGGAGCTAAAGTTTTTTTTGTATTCTTTTAAATGTTTTTAAAGTGAGGAAGAACAAGCAAACTCACTTAATGATTTTCAACTGGTGCAAAATAATCCATATTCGAACAACTACAACCCTAATTGGAGAAACCACCCCAATTTTTCATAAAAGACCATCATTCCACCAATGCAACCCCTATAATATGAATCTCATAATTATAATCTCATCATAATTTTGTTAATGTATAATTATCCTATGGAGTTTATCATATACATATAAATACGTACAAGATTAAAAAATGTCTTTAAATTATTGTGTCACTAAATTACAACCAATGGATTGGCTCTAGAGCATAAATCAACATCCGTTGATGTTCTTATCATTTAGATTTCCTTTTATCAAACTTCTCAAAACACATCTAAGAAGAAAATATTTTGCAACTGCTATAAAAAGAGTGGGTATCACATCTCTGAATGCTTAAAATGATCCAAACAAAGTAAACCTTCTAAGTCCTATCAATTTACTATCACTACTATTAACATAGAGGAAATAATAGATAATACTTCTATATCTCTTAAATTCTCCTTAAAAGATCTTTAAGCCCTTTTTATAGTAACTTCAAATAAATTCAAGTATTGCTTCCTCTCTTGTTGTATTCGTCACATCAAATGCTTCTTCTTCATAGTACATTGATTATACTTATTATAATCACATGACGTCTATTTTTTTTTTCATGTTTATTCCTTAAAAATGTCCCTCTATTCCACATATTGCCTATATAGCTGATAACTTTACTACGAATGTTTGAAGTATAGGCACTATTCAAATATCTAAGTTAACTTGTATTCACTTTTATTCGTTATTATGTCTTTTTTATGTTAGTTAATTATATGAAATTGGTATTAACTTATCTTCTTCAAGTCATGATTGTACTATGCAAGGTCCATAGATGAGCAAGATATCTGAGACATGGCATAAGGTTGTATGACTATTTAAACTTAATTCCCTTTGCCTTCCATCCAAACTTATTATTGGTGTTGTTACATTTAATATTTAGCACTCCAGTCTTGGTCATCTTTCCCACATTAGACTTAAATCTTCATTTCTATTAGCCTTTTAGGTTAAGTCGAGATTGAAAATTTTAATTGTATCTTATACCAACTTTCTAAAAGTCATATTTTACCTTTTGTTAATAGTAATTCTATATTTTCGACACCCTTTAAATTGATTTATTTTGATAATTAAGGACCTTCTCTTTATGATATTATAGGATGTTTATGATATTATATGATCTTTATTTATGATTTCTCTAAATGCATATTGATTTATCTTTTACATCAAAGGATTAAACTATTTTTTGTTTATTCTCATGTTGTAAACATGATTCAAAATTAATTTCTTATAAAATTAAAATTGTATGCATTAATAATTTCATGGAATATAAAGAAAAAAATTTCACTCATTTTCTTGATAACAAGGAACAGTATCTAAAGATCTTGTCTACATACTTATCAATAAAATGGTAGGACTGAATGAAAGTATAGACATATACTTGATACTATTCAAATTCTTTTCATCTCTTTTTTTTTTTGGGAAGAAGTTTTTTTTTATAATTGTTTATATTATCAATTGTATTCCTACTCTTGTTATAGGTAAAAATCTCTCGTTATGAATGCTTGTATAATCATGCATGCTTCAAACTACCAAACTCTTAAAGTCTTTAACAGTCTTTAAGCACATAAGTATACCAAATTAGAACTATAAGTATGATTATGTTATTTCCTAAGGTATGGGGTATAAAATAAATGGTATAGGTATTGGGATCCCTTATCACAAAGACTTTGAATTTTTTGACATGTGACTTTTGACAATGTAAGATGTTCTCATCCCTTTCAAATTTTCATATCAATGAACCTTCTCTTTAATTTTTCATTGTTCCCACCATATCCTTATTTCTTGACTTTTTTTTTACAGGATCATTTGATAGCTTTAATAGTTCAACATAACCTATATTTGAATATATTGTATCTTTACCAACTATAGATCTATCACCTCCTTCAAATGATTCTTCTTTATATATTCATTCAACAGAACCTCCTATAAATCAACTTTCTCTTTGTCGTACTAATTAAGTAATTCAAATTTTTATTCATCTTCAAGTTTTTTATATTTTCTACTATTCTCTCTTTGCATAAACCTTGCGTGTGTTATAAAATAAAATTTGACCTTCTATTATAGAAAGAAATGGTAGAAGAATTAAAGATAATTAATATCACTAATATCTAGGGTATGATTGACTTACCTTCAAGTGAGTATAGTATTGGACACAAATGAGTCCATAAAATTAATACTCAAATTAATGGATTAGTTAAGTGATAAGATGTTTGACTACTTGGGGATTTACTTAAGAGTATGGTATTGTCATAATGGTTGATGCTAGTAAGCATTGACCTCAATTTGTAATGTCATAATGGTTGATGCTAGTAAGCATTCACCATTACATCAAATGAATGTTAAGAATACTTCCTTTAATAATGATTTTACCGAATAAGTATACATATAAACCCTTATGATCATCTACTAATAAAGTTTGTCAACTTTGCAAAGCCTTGCATAGACTGAAACAAATCCTTTGAACTCATTTTACCAAATTTAGCTCTATTGTTGGCCTTGTTAATTTTTAGTTTAACTCCTATAATTATTCCATGTTCATTTGTAAAAAGGCTTAAGGTTCTCCTTCTTTATATTGATAATATAATAATTACTGGCGATGATATTAAAGGTACTTTAACACTTAAATCATTTTTGCATCATTAGTTTGGGAATAAGGATTTAAGTTATTTGATTTTATTTTTGGTTCTTAAAGTTCTATCTAAAGAATCTGACTATTATCTATCACAAGCAATATGCCACAAATCTTATCTCTTGATCAAGTATTATTGACACCAAGAGTATTACTACTTCCCCTAAACCCAATGTTCATCTCTCTTTTGGTGTTGGGACTCTTCTTAATAATGATACATTTTCTCATCAATTGGTTATTAGCCTTATATACTTCAATATTTCATGCCTTGGTATTGTCCATGATGTTTACATTGACATTCAATTCATATCAATACCTAATGCCACTCACTTCTCTAATGTTCCCCATATCCTTCAGTGTATTAGATGTACTCTCTTTCATGGTTTTCAATTTTCTCATTCATCTTTATTAGAGTTACGAGCATACTTTGATGCTGATTAAGTTAGAGATCTAAATTATCAATGTTATACTACTAATCATTATTTCTTTCTTAGCACATCCCTTATTCCATGGCACAGTGAGGAATAAACAGTTAACTCTCAATCTAACATCAAAGTAGAGTACCTAGCTCTTACAAATACAACTTCTAAGCCCCTCTGGCTATACTGGTTGCTTTAAAATAGGAAAGTTTTCTCTTCTTCTGCACAATACCATACAAATTGCTCCTAATGATATATTTTATAATTATACCAAACATATTAAGATAGATTATCATCTTGTGCAAGACCATATAACTCAAAATACTATTCAACTTGTTCCTAGTTCATCAGTCTCAAATTGCACACATTTCTAGCAAATATCCATCTCCACAATTTCAAAAACATATTTTCAAACTCAAAATGTCCATCTTTTTAACACCTTACATTGTACTTTTATGAAGATTTATACAATAGTTATAATAATATATTTTTGTGTAAATACCTCATTATATAATGATTTTACTCATTCAAAAATACAAAACATTTTTGATACATCTCATTAGGCATATACAAATTAAATACTTATTTCACTTTCAGTTTATTAAATAAATGTAGCATATAGCATATAAGAGTAAATCCTACAAGAAAAGTTATTTTATTTAATTAGTTTATTAATTATAATTTTTAAAGAATCCTAATTTAACATTTACACATCTAATACATGGTTCTTTTGAGCAAAATACATTAAGCTATGTTATTCTTCAAATTGAAAAGAAATTAAACACACATAATTAAGCACATATACAGATTTCATTCAATTATAGTAACAATCAATTAGGAAAATTTCAAAAAACTAAAATAATTACAATTATGGAAGCCTATTAATTACGTTAAACTAACACGTGAAATAAAAAAAAGAGGGGCTACATTTCAAATTGAGTTAAGAAATCAAAGAAATGACATATAAATCAAACCTAATATTTATAAATGAACAAGCAAGTTTTAAATTTTAGTTTAGCCATACAATTTTGACATATTCAAAATAATCCGAAATATTTAACAAATTAATAATTAAAAAACCAACCAGTTAGTTTCTATTTGTACCTTTTTACTCTTATAAATTGAATCAGCTCAATACATCAAGCACAAAGAAACACAATCAACAACCAAGAATTGACGTCAAAATTTCAGTAATTGCATAAATATTAAATTAATTGGGAAATCAATTTAATTAAAATAATATCTCAAATAATCAAAATAGCATAACTAAAATAAAATTCAACAATTAATCCAACAATTAATCGTAAACTAAACCATGGAAAATCATAAACAAGGAGAATTAGAGTTTAGAAAAACTCGTTATTGTGCTCCAATTTCAGAACGCAGACCAGTCCTAATGGTTTTGAAAAGTCCCTCCACCAACTTTGAACCTACTCAAAACAGGTGGGATTTGATTGCCTTTCACCCCAAACACCTCTCACGACAATTTCCCAACTTCACCCGCCTTGGAAGGATGACAGATCCTCTTGGAGCTCTCAGCCTTCGCATCATGCTGCTTGCTCATTTTTCTACCTGAGTCGTTTTGATGAGATAGGATCTTATCTCATCCATTTCAAAATAGATTTTCATTTGTACAAAGACGATATATGGGAGAGAGATTTCTCCTCTGCTGCGTGTTTTACTCCTCTCTGTTGCGTTATCCAGCTTCTTGGTTTTGTCCTTTGATCGTGCGTTTTTTTTCTGATTTCTAGCTACTACGTCGTTTTCTTCTCTACCGCTCCGCTTCAGTCGTTTTGCTTCTTTTGGATTCTTCTTCTACGCTGCGTTTTATTTTGCTTCTCATCTGCTGGGCTATGTGTCTTCCTTAGCTGTGCCACTTTGCCTTTGCTCTTTGTTTGCTGGGATGCTTCTTCGGTGTCGTTTTGTCTGCTGGTTCTCCGCTGTCCTTTACGTTTTAAGTTCACCGTAATTATAAAACGTAATTACGATGCCTCCCCTTTAGATAATATGATTATATTCTGCAATTATTTGGAAAGCCAACTAAATAAACCATCTTCAATAATTAAGCATTATTCCTATCAATCGATAATTAAATAGTTTAAGAATCCAGAATTGGTAGTTGCGATGTTGTTTTAGGCAGTATCATTAATATCACCACCCCATCAAAGGCTCAAAGAGAAGCTCACCATATACATATTTGCAAATTACTTTTTCAATCAAAATGGAATCAAGTCCTTTTTATTTCTTCTGATAATAGGTCATTTATGTTAATAAATATCTTATAGATAGAATCTCACTTGTGCTTATAAAAATGAAATGTCACTTGATTCGTCTTTATATAATTATTTATAGCTGAGAAATTCCTCTCCCTCTCTCAAGATTTAAATCTAGGTAGGTGTAAGCATGATGATATTTGTATATATTTATAATTTTTGATGATGCACTAAAGATGTTTTAAAGTTAAAAAAATGGCATGTCTTACTTAGAAATGTAGATTAATGTATAGCATGATCTGGCCTACGAGCCCGACTAACTTCGATGTCAAATTGTGGAACTAAGATTTTTTGTCTAATATTATCCTGTCTCATGAAATCTCAACTATTTATTTTATGGGACCCACGTGGGGTCTACGTGGGACCTACACAAAACTCCCATAAATAAACGACTGAGATTTATTGGACACAATAAGATACCATAATATTAGACAGGAGATCTGAACTCCAAATTGTATATGCATCTAATAATTAATGAAGCATAGTAAAGGATCGGCCTCGAAATTGCCACTTACATGATTCAGAAGCATTAGCTCTTCTCATCTCGTATATGCGTGGATCGTGAGCAAGACAACATGTAAGTTACATTCCAATGGGCGTTGGGATCATGGGAGTTTTAATGCAAGATTAATTGAGAACATAGCAGATTTGGCTGTTGATCTTATGTCTATTATTTATTTGGAAATGTTCTACCACTACTTTCAAACTTTTAGCATTTCGTACGTCAAAAAGAAAAAGGACCAATCATGTCTTGATAAAAAAGCAAATGTTGGCACTTAAACAGAAAGAGATCTCGCTCAATGGGTTACAAAATTTGGTCTTATATGGAAATCGTGAGGAAGTTTCTGATCCTTCCAAAAAGTAAAGAATTGGACAAAGGTTGAGAAAGAGATAGAAATATTATTATTGAATTGAGTTAAGCTTTAAAATTATAAAAAGGTTGCTTCAATGCATCAGGTCCGGTTTACAAATATGTTGTTTACATGATTCGACTCTATGATCTTCTAATCACAAAAGAATAATCTTATCAATTGAAAATATAAAAAATAAATATTTAAATATCCCAAATATTTAAATATTGGAGAAGGGATCATGAAAGTTGGCGTGGTTAGAGGAAGTCAAAAATGGGTGTGAATTGTTTATAATCAGATGTATTACTAAATTTCTTACCCCCAACTCGTTTTCAATAAGAATATCCTAATACTCAATAATAGACAATATTGTCATAGTCACATTGCTTCACGCATCAATGTACTCTAGAATATTGAAAAACGAAAAATGTTAGTTTGATATTTTCGATGCAGCAATTGGCCCATTGGCTCTTTCAAATCAATCCCTTCCGAGACAAGTGATCAAACAAGACTTAGTCAAGAAATGTCGAATCTCAATTATTAATATCCTGAAACCGTGGCTACGGAATTTTAGGTTTCAATCATTTTTAAGGGATGAGCTTGAACCGCATCTCACACCCTAGGAAAAACAAAATAAGAACCAAGATTTTTTATACAATATTACTCTATTTTATTCTGTCTTATGAAGTCTTAATTATTTATTTTACGAAACTCACGCGAAGTCTATGCAAGACCTACACAACAAAATTCACATAAATAAATACAAAAGATCTGGACTCACAAAATAGGATAACGAGGAGAAGCGTTTCCTTTGAATTATGAGGATGGTATATAGTACATGTGATAATATTTTAATGAAAAACTTCACAGAATGGTTCTCTAAGCAGTTTATGAGTTCATAAGACCAAAACAAGACACAGCAAAATGTTTGGAATCATAATTACTCCCTTAATAGAAAAGTTTGCGGATAATACACTCATGGCAGCTCATAGGACTGAGGCAAAACGTAAGAAAAGTCATCTATGTGGTGGCTCTTCGATAGTCTAAAACAATTTGAGGTCGTTGCAATGAGTTAAAAAATGGAGGAGTTTGGGATAGGTTCTATTTGACTTTTCCTCTAATCGAGATAAAATGAATATAGTAATAAAGATTAATTAAACTCCAGAGACGTAAGAGCCATTGAATGTAGGCTGCAATATGGACAAAATCGGATGAAATCATCAACCTTTTTAAAACTATCGTACTAAAATATTGGTAAGATGAGCTAAGGCAGTAACACAAACATGTTAACTTAAAACTAAGGATTGGGATAAGCATATGTTGTATCTCTTTCTCAAAGACATCATCATCATTTTATTTTAATGCAAGTATCAAGCACTTCGTTAATCACAAAGAAGATGCGTATTTTATGTTGTCTCTTTTGATCCATTTTCTTGCATTCGTTCATACCAAATGAATTACAACGAAATTCCAAGTTGTGTGTTTCACGGGAGTTTGGACTATTTTGGTTTTAAGATAAGAGAGAATTGAAACATCGCTTGAAAAAAGTGAACTAAAAATCTAGAAGTAACGTATGGCACAAGGAATTGAATGAGAGAGTTTGGCATATCATTTTCTTTTTAATCCAAAGTTCAAGCACATCATGATTCAATAAGTGCAGAACCTTAATAAAAACAAATAATAAAAGGGGCAATTAGATGAACTGTACTAGAGAGAGTTCCAACAAGTGGGTGGAATAATCAAACAATGTGTTGATATATGTATTTTAAGGAAGTAGTCGTTTTCGAATGGCAATAGATTAAGAAAGATGTTTGGGATTATATTCACATTAGTTTGCACGTCCTCTATAAACTAATATCCAAAAGCTCATCTGTCAACATGGCCGCCAATGTTTAAAGGACCACTCTTTTCTTTCTCCACCTTCCCCCACATACTTCCTCTCCTCTCTTCACATCACCAACTAAACCCTCTCTCTTTCTCTTTCTTAATTTCTCCTTCAAATCATCGTCTTTGGTTTTTGTTTTCTTCTATCAATCTAAGGGCGCCTGGCTAACTGTGCGCTGCATCCGTTATATACCATCTAATTCTGTCCTTGGAGGTTCTGGTGTTCAGTGATGGATAGAAACTTACCAGTCTATGAACAAGAAGAGAACGAGATTAGCCCAGAAAGTGGTCCAGAGTCACCACCTTCTAGCTTGGTTAATGACTCGAAGGTGGCTTCTACTTCCTCTCCGAGAAGAAGGTAACTTTAAATGATCACATCCCCTGTCAGTTCATTTATTTTCTGCAATTCCACATAGATCACAGTTCATTCTTTGGGGCTAAAAACATCGTCTTTGAAGCCAAATTATACAAAGTAATGTTCTTTCTGCAACATCCTTCTGATCATAATCAAATTATTGACACAGTAAGAGAGGCGCACACAAAAGAGTAGTATCGGTGCCGATCAAGGACGTTGATGGAGCACGGCTGAAGGGTGAAAACGCTCCGCCACCCTCCGATTCATGGGCTTGGAGAAAGTACGGCCAAAAGCCTATCAAAGGTTCACCTTATCCTAGGTAATACAACAAATAAAAAAGAACAAGAAAGAAAAAAGAAAATTAACATGTATGAACCTAAGCATGGACATAACATTCAAGTTTTTTTTTTTTTTTCTGGATTTTGTTGGTTACAGAGGATACTACAGGTGTAGCAGTTCCAAAGGCTGTCCAGCCAGAAAACAGGTAGAGAGAAGCAGATTGGACCCCACCATGTTATTGGTCACCTACTCTTCCGAGCACAACCACCCTTGGCCGCCTTCGGCGAGAACCCACCACCACCAAGCCCCCGCCACCAAACCCAGCCCAACCACCACTACTAACACTAGTCCTAAGCCACAACTCTCCGACTCCAAACCTGATACCCCAGAACCCGAACACGAGAAGAGCTTCGCGGATCTCGGTGACGAGTCTCTAATAACAACCGACGAGTTTACCTGGTTCGGGGACATGCAAACGACGACGTCGTCGACAATTTTCGAGAGCCACATTTTTGCGGACAAGAGGGGCTATGCCGATACGGAGTTTTTCCCGATGAGAGAGGAGGACGAGTCACTGTTTGCCGATCTCGGAGAATTGCCGGAGTGCTCATCGGTGTTCAGACACAACCGTGGAGTGGGGCCAGAAGTTCAGATCTGTTGACACATGGCAATTGTCATCACGCCGGTTCTAAAATTCCAAGGTTTGGGGGGTACGTACACGGAAAGAAGCCATTTTTTTTTTCAGAAAGAGGTCTATTTTATTTTTTGCCTCGATTTCAGTGTAGTAAGTAATAACAGTCTAATTCTGACGTTCGTCGCAATCCTGTTGTAATTAAGTAATCATGTGCCGGCTCAGAAATGGCTTCACTTTCAATTAACAATGCTCACTTACAATTTGCTTTTTTAGGTTTTAATGTGTACTTAATTTATTTCTGGAATTGAAATAACGCTAACACTTTTTTTTATTGTCACTCTCCATCCTTATGGCTCTAATACCACTTGTTCCTAAGCAATAACACTCACAAGATCTTCAAGTCGATAGCAAACTACTCGCACAATAAAGATGATTGAAAGGTAATGAACACAATATTTTAACATAGAAAACCCTCCAATGTAAAGATGAAAACTCTCAAAATAAACTTATAATAAAATCCACTAAATCAAGTAATAAGATAAAAACGATAAAGTTTTCAAATTCTCAATCAGGAACATCTCACAAGACAACTACAACTAATATCGCTCTTTTACCTTTCTTTAAAGCTCACTTAAAAGACCTCTTCTAATAACCTCTAAAATTGAGTATAAATTGAAATATTTATACCAATACTACTCCAACTAATTCTAGAAATTAAACTTCGATAAAATTATAGCTGACCAATGATATTTAGACTTTCAAACTCTTTTATCATTATGTGCTTTTTGTCCTAGGCAACTTCTATCTCTCAAACTTATCTTTAAATATCAAATAGATAAGATTTTGTCGCAGGTAATCACTCATACATCCGTGTAATGACCATGTCCAACCTTTAAACTTTAAAACTCATTGTCGTAGAGATACATTCATAGTAAGTTACACGGTTAACAGACATGACTGTGTCCACCACTCATATGGTTATGCCTGACTCCACACAGGTGTTGTGTGATCTTAAGAAAAAATACACAACAATGGAGTACAAAAATGTTCTGGATAAAAAAGAACCAAATCAACCACCATCAATATCGCTGAAATGAAAGGAGGATTTAATAAGAATGAAATCTTCAGAAACAACTCTAAGCAGATCACTATCGTGGCTATCTCCTAATTTAACTCGGCTAGAAATAACATAAAAATCTAAATACAGATCAATAACCCCCTGCAGCTGCTGCTTGGCATAGTAATGGATTCGGCAGCAAAAATAAACCCGGCTACATCTCCAGGACAATTAAATCGTAACAAAGTTTCTAGTTTGAGCAGCATCCTACTCTCTTCACAGCAGTAACATCTTTACCGACATCAATCTTCTCCACTTTTGAAGGAACAGTTGTGGAATTTCCATTCTGACCCATCTCCATAGCTTTCTTGCTTACTATCTTGTAGATCTGAGTAAGCACTTCGGAAAAGGCATTGTCCACATTTGTAGCTTCCAGAGCAGAAGTTTCCATGAAGTATAGGGCCTCCCTCTCGGAGAAGGACTTTCCGTCCTCAGTTGAAACAGCCACCAGGTGGCGAAGGTCAGATTTGTTACCAACAAGCATGACCACAATGTTGGGATCTGTATGATCTCTCAACTCCTTCAGCCACCTTTCAACATTTTCAAAGGTTGAGTGTCTCGTGACATCATAGACAAGCAACGCACCGACAGCTCCCCGGTAGTAAGCACTTGTTATGGCCCGGTACCTTTACCATTGAACGACAAGTTGAGGTGATTTAGGGTAAGAGTCACAAAAGCATCATGATAAACAACAACAACAAGAACACAGAATGAATCCCACTAATACGTGAGATTTGGGGCCCAAAAGCATCATGATGCAGAGCCAAAAAAAAAAAAAAGAAGAGTTATGCAACAATTCACGGAAAAAGAATCCTCTTCATAACCAATTCAAAGAGGACAAAATATGCAGATGATGAGGACTTTGAGCTACCAAAGATGTGTAAGGCTCCTTTCAAGATATATGCATACCCTAACCAAGTACCCTAGTCAGATCCTGAAATTAAAACAAAAACCAGCCAGTCCAACATCATATGGATCCAGAAAATGAAATATAAGACATCGCAAAGCAAATTGGATAGAATTCTTTTAGTAGATTTCGTAAGACTTCCCAAAGTGTTTATAGTTACCATTTCATACATCTTATAAGCACATGGACATATGCATATCCCAACAAACACCTCATGCAGTAATAGGAGGACAAGACAGTGCCTTTTCATACATGTTGTTTTTGATACATTTCTTAATGTGCATTGGATTATTGTCATATATCTTATAGGATGTCCTCAATACACATCTTAAGGGCTAGGGCAGAGTGCTGTATATATCACTTTATTAAGACCGATGTAACAGACATTGACAACATATACATCGCATGAAAATGGTTAAAGAAAAAAAAATAAAAAGGAGAAATAAATATCAGGATTGAATGGTCAACTGGACTCCAAATATGCATTTAAAAAAAGAAACCTGAAGAGTTATATAATCACATACTTCGTAATCCTTTGTCTATTTCCATGTCCAAACTAATATTTGGCACCACAAGCTAGCAATTTTCAGGAAGAAGACCCAAAAGCATGTTAAGAAAGGATTTCACTTGTTTACGACTCTAGTTGATCTCTGTATTTTAGTCCATCAATAAAAGGGTTAAAACTCCACGCACTATTAGATTTGAGACCTCACTTTCAGCTGAGCATTGTCTCTTAAAAAAAAGACATATCAGGACATTTGCTGCACTTTTAGGCATGTGTGTACTGTCTACCACAAAAATATTTGCAGAGTTTCTCAGTTGAAAAAAAACTTCAACCTGAACTCAGGTGCATTCCAAAGTAATCACTTCATTTGCAAACGATATTTAAGGATGGGATTAACCACAATTTCTTCCCAGAAGCTCAGAAGGACTGGATATTGAACCTATATGACTTTTCTTTTGGTCATCTTTCTATAATAAACGCAAGATTTCAAGGTTAACAACAAATACCATTTTTCTGAAAATCCAAACTTTCACCAAAAGTGGATTAAACTTCCTTCCTCCGATGCATGAGAATTACAACTAAGGAAGACAACTCCAAATTTTAATTCTAATGTTAATATCTAAATGAAACCCAGAAAATGATAAAAGCAAGGCTCAACTAACGGATTATGCATAAAGCAATGACAGTAAACCTACATAACTGCATGAATGTTCCTTTCCATCACTCAGATAGCCATCCAAACTGGGGACATAATGTATATAGGAAGTTATTTTGCACATCAAAGATTAAAATGTCATGATCTTGATACTGAACTAAATCCGATCCTGTAAAACCAATATCATAATTACAAAAGGAAATCAATATACTAAATCCAGAAACTCAAAGATTAAGCACCTAGATCAAAGCCCATATTTACTTCTTTTGACCACAGCGTCAGCAGGAAGACAAAATCCAATTACAAGCCAAGTCTCTTATTTGCAGGAGACTCGGATCGCATACACATAAAATTACTTAAGACAAGTTTTCCCATAGGAAACGTAGTAACACCCAGATCACGATCCGTAGAAGAAAGCCAAAAACAGCAAAGCTCACAAAACGTCCATATCACAAGTTGCAAAAGAACTCCAAGAAAAAGACTCAAGCTTTAGAAAAATCAATGAAAACCCATAACGAAGAAGCCAGTAAAAATGTGGAAACAAAACAGAGAAGCAGAGCAAAACAAACCTTTCCTGGCCAGCAGTGTCCCAAATCTGGGCCTTGATAACCTTGCCATCCACATTCAAGCTGCGAGTAGCGAACTCGACTCCAATGGTGGATTTGGACTCCAAACTGAACTCGTTGCGGGTAAACCTGGAGAGAAGATTGGACTTTCCCACACCAGAGTCACCGATCAGCACTACCTTGAAAAGATAATCATAATCGTCCTCAGCTCTGTAACCAGCCATAGCTTTTTGTCCCCCCTGTTTTTTCCTTGTATTTTTTCAAAGAACAGATAAAGACTAAAACTAAACAGGGACAAAAGGAAAGAACATCGAAGTACATGCGACTCAATCTCTCTTATTATGTGTCTCTCTCTATTAGTTGGTCTTTTCCTTTTTCTCTTTTACTTTTCCCATCTGGGTTTGAAACATAAGACTATTGTCTGCTTGCCGCCTGTTGCTAGCTGTCCGAAATCTGCGGAAAGGATTTTATTGACAAGTGTGGAAAGTCGGTAGCCGGTAGGAGTTGATTCACGTCCAGTGTTTTTAAATTGAGAAGCCCAACCCAATTGGGTCTTTATAGACACTCAGCCTAAACTGAAGTCTGGCCTTCAATCAATCCCCACTTGCTTTGCTATTTAATCCAAATCATTTCATTTACAGGAAAGGAGAGTCGTTTCATATGTCTAGCTTATGATTTTAAGAAGGTAGAGGATCCATTATAGTATTGGTATAAAGTGCTGGTGCCCACAGGTTGTCGGTTTGATCATGATTTACCCAAACTCATCATAGTTCATAAAATTCAGATGACCTTACCATGTGGGAATATGATTGCTTTCGTAACCAACCTTTTTCGGTAAATGACTCTGTAGTAATCAATTTATGAAGCAAAAGCAAAATGTGGTAAAATATATTTGAAAAACTAGCATTCCTCTCCTTGGCAGCCGTGCATTACCATTTGGCCCTGTAAGCTCTTCAACCTGAAGACAACTTCTGCCCTTGTCCCTCGCACTCTCCTCGGTTTTACCTCAATCAGCAATACTTTGCTCCTGAAAAGAATAAACAGGACACATTTTTACTCTCAGAATTTTACATCAGCTTGAAGAAGACATTACCATGACAATTTCTGCCGCTGCTGAGCCTAAAACAAATGGAAATCTGTCGTCTTTCGTTCAAATTTAGCCCTCGAACTACATTCGACAGCTTTTCTAAGCCAAATTGAAGTTGCCAAATGTAAACACACAGGCTCGTAGTTCTTTTAGCCATATATGTATGTCAACTATAGGAGCCGAGCTGAGCTTCTGCCAACACAACGGCCAGCACTAACCAGTTTTTATTTAATGTACATGTCCCATGTACGACCACGTAATAATGGAACATACACCAACTCATGTTTAACGTTTATTTCCTAATCAAGTCAAACACCCGAAGTTTGTATTGTTTCCTTGAGATAAAGGAGTGCTCTCTAATATTGTTCATGAGTTGTCTTGTTTAAACAAGTCCTTCAAGATCCATGGAAACCTCATAATACGTGAGAAGATTAAAGATTTCCTAAGTTAAGCCTACGGATTCATAAGTTCTGTATGAGAATATTAACGTACAACCTTTTACAACTTTCATTTGTCACCAACCGAAAACGGCTCAGGTTCCTCTATACTAATCAAGAAAATCGTATATACAAATTAATGACCCTATAGCTGTGCTTGCCATGACATGTCCATGACTGTATAGTGTAGAGCCATACACGTCTTTATCATTGTTCCCACCACTACATATATCCTGCTAAAACGATATTGTCTGTTTCACATCAGTCTCTCCAATCAGTCTCCAGCGTGTTCTATGCTTCATGTTCCTGTTATCCTCTTAACTCTTTTCTTTGTGCTTCTTCGTTTGAAATTTATTTCTTCTTTTAGTCCAATGTCTACCTCTGAAGCTTCATCTTCTTCATCTTCGCTGACCTCCGAATCTTCTCCTCGAAAAGTTCAGAGGGTGTCCAAGTCTGTATCGGACCGACTACTTGAGAAGTTCTTTGACGCCAGCGAATTTGACTTCGATTATGAGCAAAGTGGATTGTGGTCTCCTCCCGTAAAACGAAGGGTGTTCATGAGCTCGCCTGCAGGGAGGATATTCAACGAGGAAGATATGGTTCAAAAGCTCAGGAACATTATGGATGGTCGCCGTCGTGCAAGACATAAAGCTTGGTGGCATGTATGGTACTAAATGAGCTCATCAATCATGACATATCTTAATTTTCCCGTTTGATTGCTTTTCTGAAATATAGAAGAAAGAACTTGGACAGAGTTGATGCTATGTACAAAAATTATGGTTGCTAGTAAGCCTCCAATTTTGTTATGTAACTTTACTTTCTTTTGCGCAGACATTCTGCTGTTTCTGAAATTTGAAAGCATTTGAAGATTAGGAGGTTTGCAAGCTAGCCGAAGACAAAATTATCCCAGATATCTTCAATTTGTTCTTCTTGTTGAGATTAAACAATTTACTGAACTGGTAAACGAGGGGATATGTAGAGCCATAGAGGACCAGACCACATTCTTACATACAGAAGCAACCGTACTCTAGCGTACTGTTTAGATTTTCTTGTTGAAAATCTGATTTACAAAGGGGACAGATATAAAATAGCAAATGCATTCAACCATTCTGTACCCTTTATAATGACTGTGCAGCTATAAAGTTGAATTTTGAGTTGTTTTGTTTGATGGGTGCCGCGGATCAGACCACGGATTACAATGACCAAGTTGCTTTCTGTATTAGAATCCTTTCCTTGGTTTCTTTTACTGATGCCCATCATTCATCATCTTCATAACAACTTCAATAATTGAATTCGAAGGCCACTTTCTGTATCCCTCTACCATCGTGATTCTGACACACGAATTATTAG
>JANTNU010000002.1:36830189-36840559 GCA_024752395.1 Erythroxylum havanense
TCTAAAAGAACGGCGTGTTGCATTTTGATTATTTATTAATAATATTATATAATTGTATTATTTTTTTGCATTTAGATATTGGCCCCCGGCCTCCCCATAGAGTTGAGTCTGGCTCCATCCTTGATATTAATGCAAATTTGACATTATAGACGGCTTTGACTTTAGTGCTGAAAACTTGTTTATTAAATGTTAATTTAGAGTTGTACGGATAAAAGGTTGAACATCATTTTATTGCTTATCTTATAACTTTTATTAATTTCAACAATTGATAAATATTATATTCTACTTGTTATTTTGTGAGGATGCTTATAATCAATTATTGAATAACAAGTAAAAGGTAATGCACAATGTTATGAATATCATGTTGAGCTTGGTATCGAATTTAATTTTGATACGGTACGATATAGATACTGATCAATGTTAAGTATATTTTCGAGGAGGTTTTTAAAACCATAAAATTGTTTATGATTTTATAAAAATTAAATTACAAACTAGTCCTTTAATATATTGTGATAAATAATTTTTAATTTTACATCAAATATGTCTCAAAAAATTGTAATAATATAAATTTGAAATAACAACTACCTGCTTATTTTTGTTAGTATTAACTTTTACTTTTTTCACATATAAACAATAATTATAATTAATATAAAAAGATCATTTAATTATTATGCAAATTTAAAACTAAGAATAATATAAAATATTTAAAATGTTACAATTTATATCATATAATAAGGAATAATTAAATCAAAATATCATATATGAGCAACAATATAGGCTCATGACTCCATAAGCATTAAAAAAATTTGTGAAAACATTTTCAGTTAAAAATTTTATATTTAAATTGCATAGATAAAATTTAATATATATATTAAATACAAGTAAAATTAAAAAATAAAGAAAAAACCTAAAACTTTATTTAATAAAATATTCGTTAAAATTGTACAAACCTCAATTTTTGTTTGATACAAAATTTTTATTGAGACAAGTCTGAACATCACTATTATTCAAATTCATTATCAAAGAATGTATCAATACTTTCTCATCTAAGATTATCTTCCAAGTCATTTTCATATATGAAACTTGATTCTTCAGAGACTCAATCTGCTAAAAGATCAAATAGTTAAGAAAAATTAGATTTATAAAACTATTCGTTTTATTAAGAGTCTTGTTAAACAAATAAAATTAAATTATTAATGAATTACAAGAAATTATATTCAACTTAATAGTGATAATATCATATCTTTATTGAAGTTTTAAGTTGTATCCATCAAGGACTAAATCATTCAATCTTTTATGTTCCAGTCTATTTCCTTTTTATAATAGATGAATTCAAATATGCTTCAATTTCTTTTACACCCAATTGTACTTGTATATTAATTTAGAATTCAAATTATAAATCTTTATAATTATGGAAAAACATTCTCACCAAATAACAGTAAGACAACAAAAATAACCTTATAAACAAAATAAAGTAATGATTAATTTAAAAAAAGTAACAAAAGTGAAGAAATATATACATAAATTAAGTTTGTTTCTTTGAAGCACTGTAATGAGCATCCCAAAATCACCATATGCATCTTTGTTTGCCTCCATTTGTGAGTTAAGGAGATTCTCTCGCCTTTCAAATGTTTGTTGCAATACAAACAATATTATGATTCTTCATATTAGGAACAAATCTAGCATGAGCCTAAGTTAGATTATCAAATATCGCTAAAGATATTGAATTATCAAGAGTACTTGAACTTTCCTTTATTTATCAATAAAAATAAACACTTATATATCAAAATTAAATTGATAATATCATATCAACATAAAATGTTCTAATTTAGTTTCATTATCAACTAAAATGTGGCCAATACAAGGATATTTACTACTTCCAAATATAAAATGATTGTTAAATTATAATTGAATAAGTAAAGTTCATTTAAAACATGTGAGCTCTAAACTATTTTTATTAAGTTAGCAATTTTCACTTAGTAACATTCTTATCGTTACATGTTTAACCTTGATAAAAATAAGTTCACATGAGAACTTAAATAAGTAACTCTAATCTCATATATCATTTTCACAAACAAATAATAGTTGGATACATTTTTGTAATTAACTATTACACAAACAAATGAATCGACCATTTACAAACAAATAATAATTAAATAGATTTTTCTTATTAATTATTACACAAATAAATGAACACGTTATTATAACATGTCATCTCCTAGATCTGATACCACACGGGCTACCCTAAGTCAAAGGACATACGGGGATGACATCGCTAAAGATACGTGGCATTGTTTACACCAATGAATCGAGAAATGCTCTTCTCGTTATGACTCTTAGACTCATGGAATATTTCACTGATAAGCCTCAATGGAGCTACATCACGAATTTTCAACCTATATACCATTCAAGTGGTTTATAGAATAGATCATCTAGTAGATATCAAAGATAAACAAAGATTAACTTCAGTATAGATTCTAAGAATGCTAGCCGAGACACAAGCCCTTAGCCTTTGTTTGGGCATCAATTCTTAAGGCCTACCTGTTAGGAATCTACATTGTCCAATCTTTTCCCGTTTAACAAAGACCTTAAATAGGATTTGTAGTCTAAGACTTTTTGATACACATGATCCTCATAAAGAGACAAGTATAGAGCATACTTATCTTTCAGCATGACTGTGGCGACGTTATTCTAGAATCAAGCTTTCAAGAGAGAGATAACTTAGAAAAAAGCCATAGGATAAGAAACAAACACAATCTTTTTATTGATATTTTTTGCTTTTTAACACAATAAAAGAGGAGTCTTGCTTTTATAGACTAAGCAAGGATGACAAAGACAAACAACTTTTTAGAAAAGATTCCTTTAATACAATAATACACACTAACATAAAAAATCAAAAGAGAAAAGAAGACTATTTAGGAGATGCCAGGTCCCAATAATATTCCTAAAAGATAAGAATATGCTAAAAAGATAAGAAGGAATCTTTCTAGCAAGGAGGTGCAGAAAAAGAGCGTGGGACACCGCAATAGTCTATCATGTCCATGTCTCGTCATATTTTTCCATAGTTTAGTTAAAATTATCAATTTCTGTTTCAGTCTAAACAGGACGTTATAGGTCTTGGGCACCTTGGATATAATCAGGAAGTTGAGGCCTAGTGCTAGTGTTAGGCTTTGGTTTTGTAAAACTTTATCCTAGTTCAAACGTTCTTTTATACTCAAATCCAAGAGGCCTACTGGGTTCAAAGCTAGGAGGACATGAAACTTCACCATCTATGATGTTGAAACCCACAGTGGAAAATTGGTCCATTAAGCTCCAATATCTGTCAGTAGAAGAGATGGGTTCTGATAGGGTAAAGTCATCTGGGTATGGTCCCAAAGAGGTACATATTGCAGGCTTGATGGTCTTTGGGTAATAGTTCAGATGGTTTAAAAAGAAGTAAACATCTCATAATAGATCTTTATGTTGCTTAAGCCAATCTATGATGGTACACCATTGCTGGAAATGGTTGATAGTGTAGATATAACCATAACTAGTAAGACTATAGGGATGATGAATGATGAAAATAAAATGGGTCGTCTGTTCAAAGAGAGGAATAACCCATAACTGATGCATGTTTAGGATCTGCCCAAGTTAAAGACACCATTTTTGTAGTGGCTAGAACCATTGGTTAGATTTGAAAGGTTATGATAAACATATAGTGGTGAAATAGAAATTGAGCAAGCATAGAGGGTAGATAAAGCCCAGATATGTCACATGCTGGTTTCAGAAAGAGAATCGTAGAGATGGTAGACAATTCAATAAGGAGTGTTGGTATCAAAATATGAGGATGTGGAGGGATATTCAGAGTGGTGAAGACAATATGGAGGTAGTAGAATAAGCTTTTTCAGAGAATAAGAGCAATTCCATCTAAGGTTTTGGGAGGCATTTTTGTGATGGGTGGAAAGGATTTATTGGTCTTTGCATATAAAGGATACTTGTTGATTGCAAAAACAAACTATTTGTTTTACACTAAACATTGCAAGTATGTGAGTCATTACTTGTAGTAAAAAGTAGATATCGTCCTACAGAGATTGTGTTTAGGCACCATTTAGTTTAGGTTGTGCTTTGTTTGAGACTCAAATTCAAATAATAAACTGAAAAGTAAACCAAATTAAACAAACTAGCAATGAACAAATAATGTAGCAATGGATATCTATTAAGAGAATTAACCAAGTTATGAAAGAGGAGATTTTACCTATCATTAATGCTAATCTAGCCATTTTGTGTTTATAGGGTATCTGTTCTAAACGATCGTAGGGTTGATTATTCTCTCACTCATTATAATCATTCCCTAAATTGTAAACCCTAACCGAATTATGAAGTTGCAATCTCTCAATTTACAAATTACCCACAATTCTAATCAGTTCTAAAGCTCGTTAATAAACAAACGAGTCTCGCATGAGATTTCTCTCCATTGCCAACTAGATTGATTAAGTGGTCAATTAGATCGCTTAACTCTCGTTAATCCAATCTAATCATTTTTATCCGGTTCACCCTCTCGGTTTGTTACCAAAACATGCAAATATATTAATCAATCACAACACCCAAATCAAGTAAACACAATTCATATAGATTAACATTAAATATAAACAAAATCTCGAAGGAAAAGTTAGAACATCATTAACAACTCAAAATCCATAGCCATACAACCTATCTCAATCTTACACATTAAATGAATAAAAAGGTAAAAGGGGAGGAAATGAAACTTAGGATGGATATTCAGGAAAGCATCAACATCAAGAGATCACCTATTCCGGGAAGCTTCGATGTTCGAACCCTCCTCTTCTTCCTCTTCTTGTTTTCTCTCTCTTTTCTTTCTTCCTCTCATTTGGGTTTCCAAATGTAGGCTGAATGTAGACTCCTTTCTAGGGTTACATCATAATAATTTTATAGTCTTTTTCAATTAACGTAACCCTAGTGTCTTTCCAACGTCTTAAATGTTCCTCGAAAACTCAAATATGAAAGTGACTCCGCGTCTGTCTGCGCTCAGGACATGATTATGGCCATTATTGCACGATCATGATTGGTTTATCTACTCTCTGTCACGATCGTGGCAGATTCTCCATAATCATGGCCCTATGCTCGAGTTTTTATCAAGATGGTGGGCCTATGTTGTTGTTTATATCACGATCGTGACCTATTTGCCACGATTATGGGACCATGTTTTGGTTCCGGTCTCACTCGAAACTCTTCCGAATGTCTTGAAACACTAACAAACTCATCACAACACCTAATATATATATATAATTGAAGCTCAAAAACATGTCTCACCCAAAGAACACTTAAAACACAAATATTTATGAACTAAAACAATTCTTAACCTAAACATACACTAAACAATCAAATTAACCATTAAACATATATATCAAGTTACCTATAAAAATACAATGCAATCTACACCTATTAATACTCCACGATAGGAAGGAGGAAAGGTATGCATTTCTGAAGTGAGGGAGAGAGGAACTGAATTGGTTTGTGAGGGCAAGAAAGGAAGTCTGCAAGAATATGTGGTGACCATATAGCGAATGGTGAATTTATAACGAGCAACCCATTCTTGCCATCGAAGCAACTAACTATCTGGTAGTGTCTTCTTTTTATACTTGAGAATCTTGGGAAAAGATGTATTTTTCATTTCAATCAAAAAGTGGTAAGGGATAAGATGAAAGTTAATTTTTTCGATGCCCTTTTTTATAACCTAAATCTCTTTGTAGCTGGCATGATCATGCTTTTCTATTTTTTAAATTGGCAACTGGCATGGTCGCAATTATGCCTTTTCCCATCAATCTCTTCAATTAGGACAAAACCCCAATAATGGTCACTAACATCTGTTTGTAGTATATGTTGGCCTTTGCCAAGAATCTTTAAAGCAGGCAAATTTTGACAGGCTTGCTTTAAGTGTTGTATGACTCTAGTTTGATTTACTCCATGATGGTGGATTCTTCCTTAGCAAAATTGCAAGGGAGATGTATAATTAGTCACGTAGGGGATGAAATCTCTAATGTAGTTAGTAAGTCCAGGGAATTGTTGAATTTGTTTATTGTTGAGATTTTCATTTGGGAAATGTAATAATTCATTAGCTATGAATAAACCCGGCTAATAGAATCCATTATGGAAATTCATATCCAAAAATTTTATTTGGATCATCCTAATATGACTCTTTTTGGTTGAGAGCATAATTTCATATTGTTTTATAAGATGCAAAAAAGATTGGAGTAGAGCCTTGTATTCTTTATGGGTTTGGAATAGAAGTATGTCATCAATATAGACCAAGGTATTGGAAATAATAGTTTCAGAGATCTTTGTCAAGGCCCATTGAAATAATGAAGAGGCAACCTTGAATCCAAATGGCATTATTGTCTATTGACATTGGGCATTAGGAATAAAAAAGGTTATCTTATATCTTTCCTAGGGGTCAATTCCCAATTACCAAAAGCCTGCTTTTAAATCAAACTTAGAGAAAATTGTTGCTTCTTTGAGAAAGAATACTGGAGTACTAATCTTTGGAAGTGAGAACTTATCATCTTTTAGGAAAGAAATGAGATGTTTGTAATTAATTACAACCTCTTTTTCCCTAACTTCTGTTTATATCTCTTATTCACATAAAAAGCTTGATAAATCCAATTAGATTTTATAGGCTTGATCAATCCTTGTTGAAGGAGAATCACACATTCTTCTTGGGCTAATTTCAGGTCATCAGGGTTCATACTTGGATGAGTAGTCTTAGTAGGATTGATGTCTTCATTTTTTTTAAATGGTAGATGGATGAATAAGTGAGGATTTTTCCATAGAGGATGGGGCTTTGAGAACTAGACATGGTTCTCTCGATAGTATTCCAAAAATTGGTCCCATAGGGCTTCATATGGAGGTGACACTTGTGTGAGTTCAAACATAATTTTATATCAGTAAAAGCACTAAAATTGGCATGACATTTAATCGTTGTAGGTAGGATATGTAAGGGAGATGCGTTACAATAGACTTCCATGCCAATCATAATATTTGGGCCAGGTAGATGACTTCTAAGAACTTTGGTCCAAATCATACAATCACAAAAGAAGTGGATCCCTATTTCCTTTATGATAAGCTCAATCTTAAAAGAATTTCCATTAGCAGCAACGAAATATTCGTAATAAGATATGCATGCTTTAGGTGGTAAAATGTTGGGCTTCATAATACCACCATATGATCTTGTGTCCATATACCCGATAGCCTTGATCAACTTATCATATTTATCTTGTTATAGTAACTGGATATGGATATAAGGTCAAGGAATAGTGAAAGGCCTAGAGCCTAGCTTCAAACATTTTTTTGTACCATGTATAACATATCATCTTCAGTGTTGCTAGAAATTGAAGAATAAGAGGATTTATACTCGTCTTCAGAAAAGTTGAGTGGAAGAGTATCTCTTCATCCTAGATGGATTGTTCTTTAATGAAATCTTCAATGTATCCATTATCATGGATAGGCATGATATATTCAATGAAATCCAATAGTTTGATATCCCTTTTCTTCTTATTAGGACATTGACGAGCATAATCTCCTGACTTGTAACAAATAACCCGTTAATCTACCTTCTTTGCTTGAGGATTTTTTCATTTGAAGAATTTGACAAATTGACGTTAATTCTTTCGTCTAAAGGGCTTATAATTTCCTTCATGGGAAATGTGGGATTTGTAAGACTGCTTATAGGAGAACTTTCTGTGATGATACTTATTTTTTGTGTGACATTCATAATCATTTTTCTCCTTACATTCGATCTTCAAATAAGGCTTTCTACAAGCCTTTTTTAATAGGGGGCCCACCTTTAGTCATGTTTTTGAAAAAACATTTGTTGAACATATAGCTTGTCAAGTGAAGCTAAGGTAAGTTGATATACTTCCCCAAAAGATATATCCCTCATATCTCTTCGAAGTGTGGCAATGGTTCATTGTAATTCAGGTTGTAGTTCATCTAGTAACGAAGAGTTGAATGTATAAGGAGGTTTACATCACTGAAGCCATTAAGTACATAATAGTATTCCATCATATGTTGAAAACGATTTTGTAAATCTCCTCTGTCTAGAGAATAACATTTCATCTCAAAATACGCCTGCCTGATATGTTTGTCAATAAGCTGTAAATCACCAATAAATTCTTTCTGAATCACCCTAAGAAGTAGTCCAACATATGTGACTTGTATGTATTGAAGTCTATGATGTTCATTTAAACTTTGCCACCATTTTTGTAAAGTGCTAGTAAAACGGGAAGTGAACCTAGACAAATTATCTCTTAATGGATTATTTGATTGAGTAATTTGCAAATCAATCCATGCTCTAAATTTATAGAGACATTCTCTCTACTTTTTTGGTAGAAGATCGTCAAAGGTTAACCATGGACCTAAAGTAGGTCTGGTTAGTTGTGCTTGTGCTGGTAGTGGTGAGCTTCTAAATGATTCAGTTCCTGTTAATTTAGCTCACTAATATCTGGTTTATCTTTAGTTGATTTCGTCATAATCATCATAATCTAAGCGAGATCGTCTCAAAATATTGCTCAAATATGTTAGAATGCTAAAATGGGCATTCTTCAGATAGAATAGATGCAGGTGCTATAGTTGCTATAAACTTTGATTGAGGAGCTTTGTCTTTTCCACTAGATGGTTAAGTTTTAGGTGGAGAAGAAGGTGAAGTTTTAATTTGTAAAGACTTTTTTCAAGGATCAGTTGGTTTATTAGATGAAGGTGATGGATCAAAAGTGTATGTAGGTTTGAATTTTAGGGATTTGGTTGGCTTAACAGTGGCGGTAGTGGTAGGATGGATACCTTGTCTAATCAAGGGATAATTCATTTTGAATACTTTCTCATAGTCAGCAGTTTCAGGATAAGTTGGAGAGGAATAGATGGGTTGAATGACTAGAAAAGTTGTAGGATAAGTCCATAAACAATCTTAGATTGTTCTGTCAGCATATCAGCCTCCATTCTTTGGAGTACCTCCTTTACTTTTCAAAGATTTTATTCCTTATTGGTAAAATTGAGTCCAAAATATTGGGTGTCAATGTATCTTTGAAGATCAACGTCAAGTTGGCCCATACGATCTTTTAAAGATTTGTATAATTTTTGAACTTGGGAAGACATAACTTCGACGTGTGTCTGAGTAGCTTGACTCTATTGAGTAAGACCATTAAGCTTGGAGTCAATTCTTTGGAGGACTTGATTTTGGGTCACTGCATTATTAGTTTGTCAGTTGACCAATTCTTTAATAGGATTTGAGAGAATAGTTTCTTGAGAACTAATTCTTATAGCACGCACATAAAGGCTAGAAATAACCCTATTATGTTCATCAGTGTGTCTTTCCAATGGCGGAAATTCCTCTTTATATGGTTTGACCATCATATAGGGAATCGGAGTGGGAGTAGGAATAACAGGAATGGAAGAAATAACGAGTTGAGGGTTATAGGAAATTGACTTTGGATGGAACAAATTGTAACATCCCACCCCCAATTGGAAGGGTAAAATGGTAAATTTGACATAGGATGGAATAAATTTGGAGTGCATAGAACTGTTCATGCATAATAGGATTGGTCAACAGTCATATCTGTGCACATGAAATTACTGTACATGCATACATGATATTCTCGGTTTGCGTGCTTAAGATAATTTTATTGGGATTAACGTGATTAATGGGTTTGAAAAATTATTCTGAGTGCGCCATAAATTGTTTTCTATTTTTGGGGATTTATGAAAATTTTTCTGGAATTTTTCGGGGTTTGTACCCGGACCGGAAAATTCCAACTGACCGACTAAGTGAGCTGTTTTATACCGAACAGGATTGCCTAATGGCATAAGATTAGTGAATAAATAATTGTGAGAATTGTTATAGACTCATCAGCATTTGTTGGATTATGATTAAATGAGATTAAGATTATGATTAAATTATGTTAATCAAATTCATTTTTGTCTTTTCCCATTTGTAAAAGCCAAGTGGCACTTCATTTAATACTTTTGTCTTCTTATACTCATCACTTACGGCTTTTCTTTGGCCAAGTTATAAATAAAGTCATTTGGAAAGGCTAATGAAGCTCCCTCATCTGAAACCTTGCATCCTTTCCTTGGTGTGTTTCACCTCCTACGAAGTTTCTTCTTCTCATCTCATACAAGACAAGAAAGTTTTCCTTGCTTTTGCTTGCTTTTTCATTAAACATATCAAAAACCAAGTGAAGCCTTGAAAAGAGGATGGTGTGTGTGTGTGGTGGAGTGGAAATCGTGAGTATTAGTGAGAGTTATTGATGCGCGGCTTATCGTTCAATTAAAGAATTGATCCTCGGAAACCGGTCAAATAAAATTTATACCAAGGATTGCAA
>JANTNU010000002.1:36840659-36852730 GCA_024752395.1 Erythroxylum havanense
GTGTGTGTGAAGGAAAAAAAAAGTTAATACTGAGTTTTGACTGACTGAGTGATGTAGCACGTCACCCTCGTGGGACATGGACTCGGATATCATCATCGATGTCGGGTTCGGGTCATACGGGAGTGGGGTGTTACACAAATGTTCCTTGTCAACAACTTTAAGTAATTCTTTAAGATTTCGGGGTCTTGGTCTTAGGTTTTTAATCCCAATCCATGGTCGAGAATTAGGATCATGATCATCATTTTGATAGTGGAATTGTTGAGTAGGTTGATAATGATAGATCTCTTTTTGTTGTTTTCTTCGTTGTTTCTTCTTTTTCTAGCAATTATAAAGTTCATCATCATCACTTTTTGATTCAGACTGCAGACATATTTCACAGTCTGGTTCGCATATGGATGAATCTACATCCCAAACAAAATGTCCATATTGATGGCTAATATAAACATGTTCTCTATTAGGTTTAAAGTAATGGATTGGAGGTCCATCTTTTCCATTTTTATGTGAAAATACTGGTTGAAGCATCAAAATAGATCCAAATGTATTTAAAGATCCAAACTAATCTTCATTGGGCTTGGCATATATGGATTCTACTGATCCATCTCATAGAGTCCTGAGAAAAGAAGGAGTGGTGGTATGGAATGAATGCCTATGAGGAGCATGGAATACTTTTTGGTAATTAATAATCCATTCAGTTGGCATTAATTTTTCAAGTTTCAATGGTGGGAGCTACTTCGGAATTTGTATGATCGTGGTCTGATCATGAGCTTTATTAGCTACCATGTACAAAACATTTGAAGTGAAATTTGGAAAGTTAAGATCTACTGCGTGATTTTGCAAACGGTAGATCATTTGATGGTGAAGAGTGGCCATAATGGCAGTAGGATCTTATTATACTCTAATGATTTGGATATGGATTTGGAGCCACTTAGATAAGGTGAAATCATCCAACCTGATATTGAAATCAGGAATAATTGTAAGGATAAAACTTCCATTATAAAGGGTTGTCAATAGAGTACCAATTAAGATATTTTAGTATGTAGTATAGGCAGTGCCAAGAAGAGGTATCTGGGTTATAGTCAAAATTCCTTTTGTGCCATTGAGAGTGAGAACAAGGCGAATAACACCGACATGAAGATGTGTGTGATTCCGTTCCTTCTAAAGAGAGATGAGGTCTTTTGGAATCTCTAACCTCATATATTGTTTTACTGTGGAAACTTTTACACTACACTGCTTCAAACGGGAACTTTGGATGATTTCTTTGATCTTTGGATGATGGGTGGAGATAATAGTTCTTATACTTCTTGTCTCAGAACAGTCATAGGAGTACATATTGTAAGGACTGAGTAAAGGCAATGAAGTATCAGAAATACGACTCAAAGCAGGAAGATGAGTAATTTCTACAAAGTTTTCAATTTATTTGAAAGAGTACATTTAACATGAGAAGAAAAATTGACAACAGAAAGAGTTGAAGAGAGATGGACATAGTCACTAGGTAAAAAGTCACTTATAGCTAAAGGAAACTCCTTACTTACTCTCATCCAAAATAATGTAACCATAGTTAATAACACTCATGGCTCTTATACCAACGGGCTACAATTTTCTTCAAGTTTGATTTCAAAGTAGAATTTTGGCAATTGGGAATTGACCCCTAGAAAAAATACAAGACATTCTTTTGTATTCCCAATGCCTAATATTAATAGAGAGTAATATCATTTGAACTCAAAGTTGCCCCTTTATTATTTCAACGGGCCATGACAAAGATCTATAAGCCTATTCTTTCTCGTACCTTGGTCTATATTGATGACATACTTCTTTGCTCCAAAACCTATGAAGAACACAAGACCCTACTCCAATATTTTTTGGATCCTACAAAACAATATGGGATGATGCTCTCAACCAAGAAGAGTCATTGAGATGACTCAATACTAAACAAATTCAACAATTCCTTAGAATTGTTAACTACATTAGAGATTTGATCCCCCATGTAGCTGATTATACATCTCCCTTATCAAAGTTATTGAGGAAGAATCCACCAACATGGAGTAAAGATCAAACTAGAGTCATATAACACTTAAAGCAAGATTGTCAGAATCTACCTGCTTTAAAGATTCCTGACAAAGGTCAGCGCATAATATAAACATACGCTAGTGATCATTATTAGGGTGTTGTCCTAATTGAAGAGATTAATGGGAAAAGACGCTACTATCATTATGCCAGTCACCAATTCAAAGAATCAAAAAAGCATTATCATGCTAGCTTCAAAAAGAATTTGGCAGTAAAATGGGTCATTGAAAATTTTAACTTTTCACCATAACATTCTTGCAGACTTCTTTTCTCGACCTTGTAAACCAATCCAGTTCCTCTCTTCCTCGCTCCAGAAATTCATACATTTCCTCCTTCCTATCATAAAGTATCCTTTATATGAAAAGATCAATAAGTCCTTTCCACCTATAATAAAAACTCCTTCTAAAAGCTTGGATGACATTGCTTTTATTATCCAAAAAAGCTTATTCTACTACCTCCATATTGTCCTCACCATTCTAAATATCCCTCCACATCCTCATTATTTTGATACTGACACCCCTTATTGAATTGTCTATCATCTCTACGATTCTCTTTCTAAAGTCAGCATGTGGCATCTTTGGGTTTTATTTACTCTCTACACTTGCTCAATTTCCATTTGAACACTGCATATTTATCAACACCTTCTAAATCTAACCAATGCCGACTCACTTATTTGGACATTTTTAGAATGATTCCATCCATTGCAAAAATGATGTCTCCAATTTGGGCAAATTCTGAACAAGCATCAGTTATAAGCTATTCCTTTTTCTAAACAAAAGGCCCATTCTATTTTCATCATTCTTTGTCCCTATATTCTTACTGATTATGGTTATATCTGCATTATCAACTATTTCCAGCAATAGTGTGCCATCGTAGATTAGCTCAAACAACATAAAAATCTACTGCAAAATCTTTACTTCTTTTTAGATCATCTGAACCATTACTTAAAGACTACCAACCCTACAACATGTCCTCTCTGGGACCATACTCAGATGATTTTACCCTACAACATGGACCTTCATGGACCAATTTGCTATTATGAGTTTCAACATCATAACTGGTGAAGTTGTATATCCTCCTAGCTTTGAACCCATAAAGGCTTCTGAATTTGAGTCCAAAAGAATGTTTGAAATAATACGGAAATTGATAATTTTATCTAAACCGTGGAAAAATACAATGAAGACGTGGACATGACAGACTTTGATGATGATTGTGGTGGCCCACGCTCTCTCTCTCTCTTTGTATCTCATTGCTAGAAAGATTTCTTTTTTTTAGCATATTCTTATCTTTTAGGAATATTATTGGGACTATGTGTCTTCTAATAATTCTTCTTTTCACTTTTTTTTTGTATGTTAGTGTGTATTATTGTACTAAGGGAATCTTTTTCAATAAAAGTAGTTTGTCTCTGTCCTACGTACTTAGTCTATAAAATTCAGGCTTCTCCTTCATTCTACTCAGAAAAAAAAAATCAATAAAGGGATTGTGTATATTTTTCATCCTACGGCTTCTTTCTAAGTTCTCTCTGTCCTGAAAACTTTATTCTTGAATAATATCACGACAGTGATACAAAGAGATAATTATGCTCTACACTTGTCTCTTCATGAAGATCTTATATATCAAAAAGTTTTAGATTATAGATCATGTCTGAGTTTTTTGTTAAAAGGGGAAATATTGGACAGTGTAAATTCCTAAGAGGCACGTCTTGAGAATTGATGCCTAAATATAGACCAAGGGCTTGTATCTCGGCTAGCATACTTAAAAATTATACTACAGTTAAACTTTGTTTATCTTTGATCTCTAATGGATGATCCATTCTATAAACCACTTAAATGACACAGGCTGGAAACCCGTGATGCAGCTCTATTGAGACTTATCGATGAAATATTTTACAAGCCTAAAAATTACAGTGAAAAGAGCCTTTCTCGATTCATTGGTGTAAATAACATCACATACTTTTGGTGATGTTATTCCCATATACCCTTTGATCATGGGTAGCCCATGTTTTTAATAAATTATAGGTGAAGTACTCCTAAGTAATGATAAGCCATAAACTCTCAATTATTTTTTTGCTACCTATTTCTCAATGAACATACTGTTGAAACTTTCAATCAACCTTTACAAAAGTTGTATAACTTTATATCGTTAACATCTTTTTACGTCTTTCATTATGTGTATGCCTTTTAAGGGGTTAAAGAAACTGTACGATCACGAACTTACTTAAGTAGGCATCAAAAGAACTCAGCCAAAAAGAGTCATTGAGATGACTTAACACTAAACAAATTCAACAATTCCTTAGAATTGTTCACTACATTAGAGATTTTTCCCCCTATGTGGTTAATTATACATCTCCCTTATCAAAGTTACTAGGGAAGAATCTACCAACATGGAGTAAAGATCAAACCAGAGTCATATAACACTTGGCAAGATTGTCAGATTCTACCTGCTTTAAATATTCTTGACAAAGGTCAGCGCATACTATAGACAAACGCTAGTGACCATTATTGTGGTGTTGTTCTAATTGAAGAGATTGATGGGAAAAGACACTACTATCATCATGCCAGCGACTAGTTCAAATAATCAAAAAAGAATTATCATGCTTGCTACAAAAAAAATTTGGTAGTAAAAAAGGTCATCGAAAATTTCAACTTTTCACCACAACATTCTTGTAGACTTCTCTTCTGGGCCTCGTAAACCAATTTAGTTTCTCTCTTCCTTGCTCCAAAAATTCATACATTTCCTCCTTCCTATCATAGAGTATCCTTTATATGCAAAGATCAATAAGTCCTTTCCACCCATAATAAAAACTGCTTCTAAAACCTTGGATGACATTGCATTTATTATCCAAAAAATCTTATTCTACTACCTCCATCTTGTCCTCACCATTCTGAATATTCTTCCACATCCTCATTATTTTGATACTGACACCCCCTATTGAATTGTCTATCATCTCTATGATTCTCTTTCTAAAGTCAGCATGTGGCATCTTTAGGTTTTATTTGCTCTCTACACCTGCTCAATTTCCATTTCACCATTGCATGTTTACAACACCTTCTAAATCCAACCAATGTCGACTCACTTCTTTGGACATTTTTAGAATGATTCCAGCCATTGCAAAAATGACGCCTCCAATTTGGGCAAATTTTGAACAAGCATCAATTATATGCTATTCCTTTTTCTAAACAGAAGGCCCATTCTATTTTCATCATTATTCGTCACTATATTCTCACTGATTATGGTTATATCTGCATTATCAACCATTTCCAGCAATAGTGTACCATCATAGATTGGCCCGAACATTATAAAAATCTCCTGCAAAATATTTACTTCTTTTTAGATCATCTGACCCATTACCTAAAGACTATCAACCCTACAACATGTCCTCTCTGGGACCATACTTAGACGATTTTACCCTAACAAAACCCATTTCTCCTATTGATGGATATTGCACCTTCATGGACCAATTTGTTACTATGGGTTTCAACATCATGACTGGTGAAGTTTTATATCCTCCTCGCTTTGAATCCAGAAAGGTTTCTAGATTGGAGTCCAAAAGAATGTTTGAACTAATACGGAAATTGATAATTTTATCCAAGCCGTGGAAAAACTCGATGAAGATATGGACATGACAGACTTCGATGATGATCGTGGTGGTCCACACTCTCTCACTCTCTGTACCTCATTGCTAGAAAGATTTCTTATTTTTTTTAGCATATTCTTATGTTTTAGGAATATTATTGAGACTCTGTGTCTTCCAATAATTCTTCTTTTCACTTTTGCTTTTGTATGTTAGTGTGTATTATTGTACTAAGAGAATCTTTTCCCTAAAAGTTGTTTATCTCTGTCCCGCTTGCTTAGTCTATAAAAGCAAGGCTTTTCCTTCATTCTACTCAGAAGAAAAAAATTAATAAAAAGATTGTATGTTTTTTATCTTATAGCTTCTTTCTAAGTTCCCTCTCTCCAGAAAACTTGATTCTTGAATAATGTCACGACAGTGATATAAAGAGATAAGTATGCTCTACACTTGTCTCTTCATGAAGATCTTATATATCAGAAAGTCTAGATTATAAATCATTCTGAGTTCTTTGTTAAATGGAGAAATATTGAACAGTATAGATTCCTAAGAGGCATATCTTGAGAATTGATGCCTAAATAGAGACCAAGGGCTTCTATCTCGACTAACATACTTAAAAACTGTACTATAGTTAACCTTTGTTTATCTTTGATCTCTAATAGATGATCCGTTCTATAAACCACTTAAATGACACATAGGTTGAAAACTTGTAATATAGCTCTATTGAGACTTATCGGTGAAATATTTTACAAACCTAAAAATTACAGCGAAAAGAGTCTTTCTCGATTCACTGGTGTAAATAACATCATATAAGTTTGGTGATATTCTTCCCATATACCCTCTTATCACGAGTAACCTGTGTTTTTAATAAATTATAAGTGAAAAAAGTAATGATAAGCCATAAACTCTCGATTATTTTTTTTGCTACCTATTTCTCAATGAACATACTTAACTTTCAATCAACCTTTACAAAAGTTGTATAACTTTATATCGTTAACATCTTTTTACGCCTTTCATTATGTATATGCCTTCGTTTAAAGAAATTGTACGATCACGAACTTACTTAAGTAGGCATCAAAAGACGTTAACAACTATTTCTAGTAACCTTATTAAGCCTCCTTATCACAAACCTAATAAATAATCAGTTCACATTGATAAGAACTTATTTTTCTTAGTAGACTTCAATCTATTTAACTAAATCTTTCATTAGGCTTATTTATTATCTTTAACACGAATCAAATTCCATCTTTTTAACCTTAATTTTATAAAAATCTAAAATTACTAATTGTCTCATAGAAAATTTAAAATTCTAACAATACCTGATGTACAGCTCTAAGTTTGTGAGAGCAAGAAACAGAGCAATGGAGGCAAGGGAGAAGCAAACATGGGAGAACGACAAATGGCAAAGGACGCATTTCAGCTAAGAACCCAACGCATGAGCCAACTGGTTCTGCAACTTGACATAGGAGGTGGACCAAATGGAATAGTGTGTTAGATGCAGTGTCTCTCCAAGTTGATGATCTATATAACAGAATTGGAATGCCATCCTATTCAATTCTTGTTGGCTTGCTTTCCAAATTGAAACAAATGAGCTTTTCTAACTATCAACACTAGATCTTTTGAGTCCAGCTAAACTTTGATGCTCATCAAAGTACCTACATTTATTTCTCCTGCCGTGTTCATTTCTTCACATGGGTGTCTCGACATCTATCCGCCTTCCAATTATTGTTCGGCATTTATGTGGAGGTAAGTAAGATCGGAAGCTTGTCGAATTCATGTTCTTAATTGCGCACCCATGGACTTTAATTTTTGTCTGACAGAATACCACTTGCAGTGCAGCAGAACTACAGGATTAAAAGAATGTCCTTACCGAAAACAGTAAAAATACACCTTCTCAACTCATAGGATGCTCAGACTAAATGGCTCGAAATTTGAAGCAGGGAAAAGAAGATGGACCTGTGTGTCTTAAGGCCACAGTCCCCAGTTGCATGACAGGAGCCTTGACAGTGCTTTTTCAGCTAATTGCAGGCAATGCTTATCTCATATAAGCTCGTGAACTCTGCAAAAGAAAAAGAGTTGTACCCACCAGTCACCACCCTATTGACAGAAGAAAATGGCATTTTGTGACTGTAAAGATGTTGCAGCTGCCCTACTGAAATACCTAAAAGTTGCACTATCGACAGACTTATTCACCACCAAAGTGTAGCATCCCATGGTTATAGTCTATAAAGAACAGGACTGAAAGGAGTTTTCAACAAGTTTTTAAACAAGCTTATAAGCACATAACTTCGTTTCATTCAATAATAACAGATTACAAAAAATTTACAAAAGACGGATTAAACTCCTCGTAGAAAGAAATAAGAGAACCAAAGAGCATAAAATCACTGTATCATACTACCGGCGATAAATACACTTGACTCTGTATCACCATCTTGTCAATCTTGAACCCAGGAACCACCGTAAATTCCACCCGAAGATCCATCTCATTACCGGCGCCATCTAGCAGTGACTCGTCGGTGATACTCTCCATGTACACTTCCGAGAATCTGCAATTTTTACCGACTTGAAAAATGCTAACTTGTTCACCTAACGAAAAAGCCAGCAGGTTCAAGGACCAAACTCTCCTAGCCATCTCAGCGAATGCGTTGAAGAAAGCAGAATCTGGAAACCCACCAGCGTTCACTAGCTTCCTTTGATTTAAGTTCCCAAACAGAGACCATTCCATCTTAGCATGAACTAGCTGCATGTACTTGGTTCTCGTGAATCTTGCAAGGGCCGAGTTTGGATTCTGGGTTAAGAAGAGCTTCAGGTTTAAAGATTTGATCTTTTTGAACTCGTTGAAGTAATGCTGCTCGTGGGAGCTCTTCTTTGTAGCTGCGGACTCGTTTTGGGTTGTAAACTGTGGTCTATTAAAACCTTCGAGCAATGTCTTGGACACAAAAGATTCGAACACAAAACATCGGTGGCTGGGTTTTGCAAGAGTGGCTTTAGGTTCAATGGCTCTAACTGCTGCGTCAAGGTCCCAGCAAGCCAGTTCCATTTCACGACCCATAAGTTTCACAAAACTTCTCATAGATCTTAAAGTAAAGTGGAGGAATTGAACGAAATGTCCTGGATTTAAAGATGAGAGCTTTATATCATCCAACAAGGGTATAGGCCCACTAAAACTACTCAGTCTTTTCTCAAGAGACTTGTTGTATGCAATATACTCGTCAAGCTGTTTCTTGAGGGAACAAAAATCTGAATCTTTAACCTCAACTTCGGCTTCAAGTTTCTTGATTGTTACCTCATAAGTCTTCATCAAGCTCTGTTGCTCTTGAATCTCTGCAAGCATGATAGTGACTTGAGGTGAGACGTGGTCAAGATCATTCTTGAAGTATTCACGCTTGAGTTCGGATAATTGTTTGAACTCGTCAACAATTGCTTGATCGGCGGCTCGTATATTATCACTGTTGTAAGGATTTTGAGCCATTTGCAACTGAGCATAAGCAGCTTTAGTTGTGGAGACACCTGCAAAGAGCTTTGCCATTAATGCCTCCAGAACTGCCCTCCTCTTATCTCTGCCAATCTTGCTCTTTTCAGCACTCTGATGAAACTTACAAGTTGCGCTTGGATGATCACGATCCTCAAACCTGTGTCCTGGAGTGAGCTCACACATCCCAATCCCATTATTTGAAGCAATTCTTGTTGCAGTTTTCAGGTTGATCACTTTTCGGAATGTTCTCGCTATCTTGCTCTTGTTGTTGGGCATTGATCTATATTTGACCGTTTCCATTGTCAGAGAGCTGAGATGAAAATGAAGACTGTGAGAGAAGTATGGACCTTTGTCATAAAATTAGAGGCAGTAGATCCAAGACAAGAAAAAAGGGTTTATGGAGATATAAAAAAAGTGATCGTTATGTGGGCGGAGCCGGACACAAAATTTGACCAACAGCTTTGAGCAGGAGATAAGGGTTGGCACAAATGAAGGAAAAGTGCATTTAAAGCGCGGGAAAAAAAGAAAAAGTGTTCATTTTCTCTTTAATATAAATTTACTTCATTTTTGGAAAGATGATTTAAAGAAATCTGAGGCATTGAACGTTGATTTGTAATGCCATGTTTAAAGGGGTTCGGATTTTTTGTCTAATTTTATGGTGTTTTATTGTATCCAGTAAATCTCAATCATTTATTTATGTGGGTCTCATGTGGAGTCCATGTAAATAAATGTGGAGTCCGTATAAATGAATGGCTGAGATTCACTGGACATAATAACACACCATAAAACTAGACAAAAGATTTGTTATCTGTTCAAAGTGCTTTTAGATATCCGGTGGGCTCCTCCACAGTTAGCCATCAAATGATGGACCCACCAAGTTTGGAGCCGGTGTCTGAATATTTGACTGCATGATTAGGCATATAGCCGAATATCATAAGTTTGGAGCCCAGTGAATAAGATCCAAAGGTGTGAATTGAGATGGGTCGGTGGGAGGCTATTAGAGAATAGGAAATATTTTAGGCACATTTCAACAAAGTTTTAAAAATGATCTAATAAAGTGATCACATCAGTATATTTACCTCAAAGGTAACTCTCATTTGTTATTGTAAATGAGAAATTAACCCATTCGTTTCGGGAAAACTGTAACTTCAAATTGTAGGTAAGTTGGTAAGGAGCTCTTCTGATTTAAGTGATGTTGTGAATTCGAATCGTCCTTATGTATACAGTTATTTAAAATTTATGACCAAAATTTTATCTCTTATAAAGGATCTACCTGACTTAAGCAAGAATTAATTTAAAAGTGGATAATTTAAAAATATTTTCTTATAATTAAGACATTCCTAACGAACTTCGTAATAAAAAGAAAAAAACTGAAACTCTTTTTGCTGAGATTACTGTGTTAAGTACAAGTCACATGGTGAGGTTACTGTGTTAAGTACAAGTCACAGGAGAAAATAAGAACTAAATCTCAAGGCTACTCCAGCTTCGGCTTCAGTCTTTTTTATTGGATGTCAAAAGGGTGCTACTGACTTAATACACAAACATACTTCATCAAAGTGAGCGGACACGATCTTTTGTCTAATATTATAATTTTTTATTCCTGCAACTCTATTATGAGTTCATGACTAGTCCTTAGCTATATTATATGTGTCTAGTCAATATTATATGTGTCTAGTCATACGTTATTTTGCAGTGAATTTAAAATCACATCAATTACAAAAATAACGTCAAGTTGGGTCCTGTGAATAAGATGCAGAGGTGCGAACTAGATGGGTTGGTGGGAGATTATGGGGCTACGGGTATTACAAAATAGGAAATATTTTAGGCGTAGAAGTACATTTTAAACTTCAAGAATTACAACAAAATATAACTTACTTATAATTTTTTAAATAGTTTAAATTAAATCATAAAATTTTCAAGAACAGACTTTAAATGACTAAAAAATTTAACGGGTTAACTTTCAGTGGGTTAAATGCCACGTTAATACAAATGTTATAAAAAGTAAATCAAAAGTTAAATCGATAAGATAATAAGTATAAGGTTTAAAAGATTCAACTGATATTAGACTGTCATAAAAGCAACTAAAAAATGAATAAAATTAAAGAATTTAAAATATGATTGAAAAGGATTATTTTTACAAAAAAATTAATTTTAGTTAAAAAGAGAGTGTTAAATGAAAATTAACTAACTTATTTTGATTTATAAAAACTTATTAATTAATAAAATTAACTGATTAATTAATGAATAGATCAATTTTTAACAATAAGAATTATTAAAGTGAATCAAATTAGAAAGTTGAAATCCGAAATAAAAAGTTGGATAGTTTAAAGTTTTTACAGCTGAACCGGTCGAATTAATTGATTTTTTAAATCATTCGTCAATATTGACATGACATTATTTTATTTTTTAAAATAAAAATAAATTTCATTGTCACATAATTATTATTTTTCAACTAATTAGCAAGTAGATCCTACAATCACGCAGTGGGCGTCAACTGCCATGCAATAATCTGAGAGTTACTTGTATTTAAAAAATAAAAAATAATATCACATTAATTTTGACATAGCGTTTAATTGGCGAATAGTTAAACCTGTTAAATTTTTCATTTAAAGTTCTGTTTTGAATATTTTAAAAATATTATACTCAATTTAAGCGGTTGAAAATATGAAGCTTCATGGGAGGGGTGAAGTGTTTTTGTCTACGCCAGTACGATGAAGTTGGAAAGAAAATGCAAATTAAAGCACAGTGAGACTCTGCAATTTGCCGAAGCCAGAGAGAGTAAAGTCTGAGGCGAGAAGGGAGATTCCGGCAAGCAGGTTAAGAATGTGAAGTGAATCATATATGTCTTGCTCTGATTGCGGAAGGGATTACGGTTGCTTTGGTGCATTAATTGTTTGTATATTGACTTAACAGAACATCGAAACTTGCGATCTTTCACACCACGCCGTTGGTACCTGCAGC
>JANTNU010000002.1:36871361-36883821 GCA_024752395.1 Erythroxylum havanense
AAGGGAAAGGACAGTGAACATATTGATGATGAATGTAAAAGTGTCCTCATTGTCACTATTTAGTGACAGTTCGATCTCTTACAATTATTAAAAGATAAGAGGCCTTTTTCACTTTTGTCCCAACCTTATCGACCACACGACATGCTTAGTTAGAGATTACATCAAATTTTCTGTTTTAGAGGTTTTATTTTAATCTTATTTTATTAAATTTTATTCATATATTTATGTATAAATGTATAAATAGAATTTGATTAAACATGATAAAAATATCATAATCAGAATAGAAAATTTAAGCTCGTTCGAGACACTAGATAATATATACATATTTAATTCATTCATAAATTAATAATTAAAGTTTAATCGAAAGTAGGACTTTGCGAAGAAGAAAAATTAGAAGAGATTATCAAAGATAATATGACACCGAAAGTATGACCTGTAATAGAAACTTTTCACGTACTAGGATATGAATATAAGATTTCTCGTCAGTCTTTTAGTGTTTTTTTTCTTATATTTATCCTAAAATTTTAAAAATATAATACTTATTTTTTAGATTTATTTAGTGTTTTTTTCTTATATTTATCCTAAAATTTTAAAAATATAATACTTATTTTTTAGATTTACCTAATTTTTTTCTACTTAACCTTCTTCTTCTTCTTATTATTATTATTATTATTATTATTATTTATCGTATTATTTAATGTATTACCTATTTCATATTTTATTTATTAAGTATTTATTATTTATTATTTACTTATTTTATTATTTATTGTTTACTTCTTGGGTTGAATCTACCAAGGGGCAAACAAACTTCTAAACCACCACAAACGGTACTTAACAGCCAAACTGGAAAAACTAAAAACGGTTTCAAAACAGCGGTTAGTGGTTACCTGTTTGGTGATTGAAGACAGCATAAAAAGATGCGGCTCTTTAATATCTTACCAGATTTATGACCCTTATCATTCTTTTTATTTGATTGAGTAATTATTTCATTGTAATTAGGGATTTTGTGGTATTATTATTATTATTATTATTATTATTATTATTATTATTATTATTATTATATGTAAAATAATTTATAAATTATGAATTTCAAGTAAATTAGATATGGACAAATGATATATACTTTTAACCATAAATGAAGCCTGATTAATGTTATTGATAAATTTGTATGTAATAATTTGTTAAGGGACTTCTGTTTTTATGTTTTGGTTTTTAATTTTTGTTTCTAATTTCTGTTATTCTTTTAAATAAAAACGAAAACATGTTAAGTTATTAATATTAATATAGTTATATTTTTATTATTGATGATAATTATACATTAGATAAAACTTAAAAATAAATTATCTTTAATTCATTAAATTTATTTTGATATTTTTAAATATTTTTAATAAATTATTATATTATATTACATTAAAATAAATAATTTAAAAAATATAAATATAAATAGAAACAAACTTTCCTTAAAATTATATATATGATTGTACTTAGCATTGATGAATGGTAAGTTGTTTTTTATTTGACATACTAGAAAAGGTATTCATTTTATGTTCCATAGGAAGTTGTACCTTTCAATGGTCATTGCTTGTATATATTTGGATGGATGAGCTACAAAGGCGCATCACACTAGTTCAAAGTTTTGGAATAAAGTGAAGTCTGGAAAGATCTGATAGTATAATTATTTGGGCATAAAATATATGATTGTGTTAAAAGGAACTTAAAATAGCTACGAGCTTTAAAAATTTACAGCAACATCTTATGTGAAATTTAAAGAAGTTTAAAAGTAGGCATAAATAATAGAAAGAGTGTTTATGCTTTGTTACTGGAAAACAATGAAGAGCTTCACATCCAAGGTCAGCTTTTGAGCAGTCCTGAGATTGACCAAGTCCAGTCAGTGCCTTGTTTTTTATATTTTGTTTTTATATATGAAGATTCTTTTTCCCTCACATGGGTAGAGGCAAACACAAGGATCATGCATGCTATTGCTACCTATTGACAGTGTTGAGGATAAGTTGAGGAAACACCCAATTTGCATAAACATCTGTGATGGGATTCTGAATACCATTGAGAAAGGGTCATCTGAACTGATGCATGTGACTGTGACATTAGTGGCTTTAGTCTCACGAGCTCTGGTCTGGCCTAGATGCTGGAGATAGATACCCTATTCTTTCCTTTAACATGGAGTCAATGATACCATCACCCCCTATTCTGTGTCACAGTCACCCATTGGTAAATTGCTTGATTTGCTCATCATTAATGGAGTTTTAGGTGAATTTTGAAGCTCAGGCTCATATTTATTTCATTTAAGTCATACCCCCTTCCCTGAAATGTCAGAGAAAGTGGTTGAGAATATAACTTTTCCAAGCGAAAAATTACATCAGCACTCGGATGAGGCTGATAAGGTTTCAACACCAACATAAACCAGATCTCTGAAAAAGGCTCACATATTATGTCATTTTAGATGGCTTTCTTCTTTGGTTTGGCATTCTTGGGGCTTCAAGCTCAGGACATCACTCCAAATCTCAGCAGCAGCAGCAAACATGCCTGAGTTGAACAAGTGACAGGTACTGATAACCCACCACGTCACTTTTTGTCCTGACCAGACCATTGCCTAATACTTAGTCAAAAAAGTGGAGAACATGTTTAGTTTGAAGTCACATTCACTAAGCACAAGCTAAATGAAAGACAGAGAAAGTTACACCTGAGCAAATGGAGGACAGTAATTTTCTGCAAGTTTTAAGTTAAAAATGTGCAGGTCCCCACCTGCTGTTTTATTGATTTCACTGACCAAAAAGTCTTCAACTTTGTTCTATCTAAACAGTGAACACATCACAGCAAGTATAGTACACTTGAAAACGGCTACTTCTACAGAACGGACTCTTTCTGGTCCCACTCCCCCGTTCAAAATCCCAGTTGTGGATTTTCTTCCATTTCCTCTTTTTTGATGTTTGAGCAGGAGTTTGTAAATAAGTAATTGGAGTTCGAATATTAAACCAATTTATGTATTTGCATGTTCAAGCAAACGGACACACCGCTTTATTGGTAAACTGTGTCCTGTTTATCACAGACCAGGCCACTCGCTTCAGGAATAGATCGCAACCCTCTTTCTCTCCCCTTTTTTGTAAAACAAGCTTGTAGTCTCTCTCTATGTACCATCTCCATACCTTTGTCTGTAGATCTGACTCTGCGTCCTAGTGGGTTTTTTGGACTATCGTTATCTATGAAAAGGAACCCAGTTCCTCGTGAAGTGCATGTGAAGTTGGTGGCTGAAACTTGGAGGGAGAGATAGTCTGAGATCTAAGCTGGTGGTATTAATGATCAAAGCGGGTCATTTTTGCTTTTTGGGAGTATTCAGGTGAATGCAGTGTTTTACCTATATATTTTGCTTTGGCTACTCCAACTTCTCTCTCTGTAGGAACTAGGAACCCCTTTTCGTGATTCAACGCCAGTCCTTTAATTCTTGAGCTTCTCTGCTTCAATCTTTTATAATCTTTGCTTCATTATAAAAGATTGAAGCTTTGCTTGTTGGTTGGGTTTCTGCTTCTTGGTTTACATGATTGGCATGCTTGGAGGTATATAGCTTAGGTTTGCAGTCCTTTCCACCGAGGCAGAAGATGTCAGTTGGAGGAGTTTATATGGAGAAATAGTCAGTCTCGGGCTTCAACAAAAGGCTTGAAACTTTGAATTTGGTTTCATGGGTTTGGGGAAGCAATTCTTTTCTGTACGTGGTACTTTGTATATATGCCTTTAAAGATGAATGACGACTATTTTGAGCAATTTGCCGTCATTGGAGGGAATTCTGGGGTTTTATGTTGTTATCACTTATCACTGAGAAAGGCTTCTATGTTTTCCTTTTCATGGACGATCTTTAATTACTGAAATTTTGCCTTCTTTTGTGGTTCTTATCAATAATTAGCTCTATATGACCAGGTGCTTTTCCTAAAGGCAACAAGTCTGAAGATTTGGGAAACTCAGAAGGTTCCAAAAAATGAAATTTAAATTGATTGTTTGTGTTAATACACCAAATATTCGACTATATACGTACTTATGATTGTATCATGACCAAGGCTATTCGTAATAGAATCCTCAAGGATGCAAATGGTGACATCAGTGAGCATCTGCGTAACCATATTCATTTAACCAATTGTATTCACTTGAAAAACCATATGCATAAGCAAAGCCCAATTCTGGCAGACAGGTCGCTAATGAGGGAGCTCATTGCCCTACAAAGGTCTCGTTCATTGAGGGACCCTTCTGCCAGCCCTCCTTCATGGCACTCACCTTCAGTCGTTGATTTGCTTACTAAGAAAGGTGATCAAGATGCCACAGTTCAGGGGGGTCAGAAGTCGGTGGGCATGGAACGTCGAAGGGAAGGTAGGAGATTGTCAGTCAGCTCACCTCATCTATCAGGCTTAGCACCATCAAAGGTTGTTCCTGGTGACATTGCTGGGGGAAATGATTGGGTGGTTGCTGTTAGTGATCGCAGCAGCAAGAGTAGAAATAGAGAGGGTAGGAGGATAAGGAGAGAAGAACTTAGCCATAAGACTAATGGGGCTGATGAGGACCCTTTACAAGTTCATGGTGACAATGGTTTGATGCATGATGTTGTGTCTCGGAAATCAGAGTCTATAGACAGAAGAAGCAAACAACGCGGAAAGCATAGTCATGATTTTCATATTAAGACCCTCTCTGATCAACTCAAGGAGGTTCCATTGGACAGTGATGTAGCATCTTCCAATATCCACGATCATAAGAGGCATCATCAGCTGGAAAAAGCTAGTAATGAACCTGGTACCAGCATTCGTGGATATAATGGGCATAAAAGGGGAAGAAGGCGCAAGTTCCGAAGTGCCAGAAGAGCTCAAGCTGCAGATATAAAGGATATTGGTCATCACAGTGAGATGTCTGTTGCTTCCAATTCCTTTGCTCAAGGTTCAGTACACCCAAGATATTACATTGAAGAGGAAGAAGTTAACCATGGGGCGCAAAATGTGGGGCGTGCTCCTAGGAATGGATGTGGAATTCCATGGAATTGGTCCAGAATTCACCACAGGGGGAGAACATTCCTTGACAAGGCTGGAAGGAGTTTCTCTTGTGGTCTGTCAGACTCGAGGTTAAGGAAAGCCAGCACAGCTTCACATGGGAGAGATATCCCTGATATGCCTGTAGAATCAGATTTTTCAAGTTCGTCTGCCAAATCTGATGTAGAGGCACTGCCCCTTTTAGTTGAGGCATCGGGATCCCATGAAAGCACTGACAATGCTGGTTGGGTGCAAGATTATTCTGGAGAGCTTGGTATATATGCTAATGATTTACTGAAAAATGGCAACGATACTGACCTTGCTTCTGAAGCTAGATCAGGTCATCAGCACAAGTTAAGGAACAACAATGGTAGGCACCAAAATTTTACACAAAAATACATGCCAATCCATTTCCAAGATGTGGTAGGACAGAATTTGGTAGCACAAGCTCTGTTTAATGCTGTCATGAAAAAGAAGGTTGGACTACTATATGTGTTTTATGGACCTCATGGCACAGGGAAAACCTCGTGTGCTCGTGTTTTTGCCAGAGCCTTGAATTGTCAATCTTTGGAACATTCCAAGCCTTGTAGCTTTTGCAATTCTTGTATTGCACATGATATGGGAAAGAGTCGAAACATAAGGGAAATTGGTCCGGTCAGTAATTTTGACTTTGATAGTGTGGTGGATCTATTTGACAATCTGAGTATTTCCCAGCTGTCGCCACTCTACAGAGTCTTTATCTTTGATGATTGTGATACTCTATCTCCTGATTGCTGGGGTGCAATATTGAAGGTCATTGATCGGGCACCTCGGCGTGTAGTTTTTATCCTTGTCTGCTCAAGCCTTGACGTGTTGCCACACATAATTATATCTAGATGCCAGAAATTCTTTTTCCCAAAGTTGAAAGACGGGGATATTATTCATACTTTGCAGTGGATTGCATCTAAAGAGGATATAGACATTGATAAAGATGCCCTAAAACTTATTGCATCACGGTCAGATGGATCGTTGAGGGATGCTGAGATGACTCTTGAACAACTGAGTTTGCTTGGCCAAAAGATATCTGTTTCTCTGGTTCAGGAACTGGTGAGCCTTTGTTCTTTTTACAGGATTAAAAACCAGAAAGTTTGATGCTATGATACTTGCATAACAGTTACTGGATCTTGATCAATGGCATTCTTATCTTTTATCTTCTAGTATTGTATTCTACATTAGTACCATGTATCAATCTGAGCTGCGAGGTTCTCTTAAAGTTTGATGTGTCTAGATTCTTGAAGCTCCAGAGTTTAGGTACTTTCTAGGACAGTGTATGTTGACTTCAATTTTCATGGTGCCTTTGATTGATATATGTTGTTACGGGTTGCGAAATGGTCCCTAGTAGCATGCCACTCAATCTCAATTTGTTATCATCACACATTTATCATCGAGCACCTAAACATTAGACATGACTTTTTCCACCCCATTTCTTCTCTACTGCTTGAGATAGTGCTTGAATTATTGTCTTCATTTTCTTTTCTAGACAATTAGATGTTTTTTCCATACAGCTAGTCGGTATTCTTGTCAGAAAGCTGTTGCAAAAAGATACGTGTCAATGTTTCTTGTTTCTTCTTGAGGGGATATAACAAACTTAATCTTTACAGTGACATAGAGCATCTGGGATTTCATTTTGGATCTCAGTTGGCATAAAATATTCATTTATCTAATATTCAATATTGTATTTAAAATTGGCATAGGACTCTTGACTCCACCACTTTGCTTATATTCAATAATGCTTAAATCACTTTGTTGATCATATTTGGAGTAAATACAAGTGCTGCACAATTTATACGTTATTACAATTTTATTATTATCCTTAATTTCTTGCTTCCACAGCAACTTGTGCTTATGAAGCACTTACTATAAGCACTTCTAAAAGTCATTTTTCCTTTTCTTTCCTGGTCATCATCTTCAATGTTTTACCTTGATAGTTGTTAGATTTATGCTCTATTGCACATGCCTTCTTTTGGCTATTATATTTTCTCCAGTGGTAGTGAAATATAATCATCTTGATTCATGAAGCAACCAAGTTGTTGTTTACTTCAATTATCTCTTCCATTAAAACTTGACGAAAAGATAGAGGGCATTACTTTGGTTGACTCAACCCTGCTAACCATTTACTGCAAAATATGCAAATCCTTTTTGCAGGTTGGGCTTATCTCTGATGAAAAGCTGGTAGATCTTCTTGATTTAGCATTATCTGCAGACACAGTAAACACTGTGAAGAATTTGAGGGTGATAATGGAAATAGGTGTAGAGCCACTAGCTTTGATGTCACAGCTGGCTACAATTATCACTGACATATTGGCCGGTAGTTATGATTTTACAAAAGAAAGACATAGAAGGAAGTTTTTTCGTCGACAACCATGTGAGTTTTTAAAATTCTCTATTGCTTTCGTAGCCAGTATGCTGGTGGCCATTCGCTGCCTAATTAATTTGTAAAAATTTCTGGTCCTTTTTATATTTGTATTACTTGGAATTGCTTCTTACTCTTCCCTCCATTGGAATGGTATACCTTGGTAACCTAGATGAATAGTGCATATAATAATTCATCCATACCCAGCATTAAGTGTTGCGTGCACACACACACACACACACACACACACAAACGTTTGGAAAAAACATGTAACACAGTATTAGCATCCATGAATACATAGTTCTGCAGGACTGACAAATTTGTTTTGTTTTAGTGAGCAAAGAAGACATGGAAAAACTGCGTCAAGCACTGAAAACACTTTCTGAGGCTCAAAAACAACTTAGGCTGTCAAATGACAAATTAACTTGGCTGACTGCTGCATTGCTCCAACTTGCTCCTGACCAGCAATATCTACTACCTAGTTCTTCCACAGAAACAAGTTTTAACCACAGCCCTTTGGTCCTGAATAATACTTTTGAAAGAGATATCAAGGAAGGTGGCCGACACACTGAGACAGTGATTAATGAGAGAAGCTTGTCAACAAATGTGAAATTGGAAAATCTTCGTACGGGAACTTCTAACGAAATATGCGACCATGGTACAAGAAACCTCATAAGCATGGATAGAAAAACAAAAGATGGAGATGGTATAACTCATCAGTGGACATCTCCACTGCTCTCTGATGTTCTACAGATGAATGGTAGACAGAGTTCAGGTAAAAGCCGTAAAGGATGTGAAGAAATTTGGATGGAGGTGCTGGAGAATATAAAAATTAACAGCATAAGAGAGTTCTTGCATCAAGAAGGAAAGCTTATTTTTGTTAGTTATGGTGCAGGTATATTCCTTATGCATATCGTAGCAACATAATAATGGCCTTGTTCATTAAAATACATCCTATTTTTGGTTTCTTATCATTATCAGGTTGTTATTTCTTCTGTGATAATTGTTGGCAAAGCCAATATATTTTGGTCAATGTAGCTTCTGGTATTGGAAGCATCTGGAGTTATTCTATATTTACCAATGTTCTTATAGTTATGGCATCATATATGTAGATATATGATTATGAATTCCTGATCTCAGGTACTCTACATAAGCCAGAATTTTCCTTTATCACGTTACTTTTGATATTCTTTGGCTCTCATAGCAAAATTTTGCATCACGTTGTTACCAATACATGGCAGTCTCTTTAATGGGACTAATCACACTGCCTAAACTTGAATCTTCAATTTAATTGTTACTTTGCAGCTCCAACAGTGCAGTTAACGTTCAGCTCAAACTCTACTAAATCAAAGGCTGAGAAGTTTAGAGCACAGATTTTGCAAGCATTTGAATCTGTTCTGGGGTCGCCAGTGACAATTGAAATTAGATGTGATGCGAATAAAGACAGGAGTGCAGGGATTCGTGTGCCTCTAGTTTTACCTGCTTCTAAGCATACATCATCTCAGTTAGCTTTGGAGCCTGAGCCCAAATATGGAAAAAGAGTACCCAGGGCAGGAAAATCTCTTGAAATAGGGAGCAGTGAAATTGTTGAAGTTTCTCCCAAAGGCAGTGAGTATATTGATAACAATGCAGAAGGCGGTAAAAAAGTTGTACAGCGACCAAGGGTAGGAGAACCAACAGCATCGCGTAAAAAATCTGCCACAGGTTCAGAAAGAAGGAAACTTGGAGAACATGCAAGAGACAATAGTAAGAGCCTTGTGAGAAGCAAGGTTTCCCTAGCACGTGTAATCCAGCAGGCAGAAGGATGCACACAGGAAATACCATGGTCAAAACGCAAAGCAGTTTCAATAGCTGAAAAGCTTGAACAAGAGAATCTGTAAGTTTTGCTGTGGAACTAGACCCGTCATCTTTACTTTTTAATCTTGATTAGTGTTGTATGGATTGTCAAGTAAAGGCAGTAGAATGATAGTTGTTTAGTAATTGAAATATGCTACATATAGATTTTATTTGGTGGAAGTATTCTACCCTGCATGTCCTGAACCATGAGCATCCTTCCTTCCTCACCCTCTTCCTTCTGAGCTAAATGTCATCTAGATATCAGGTTTATAATTTTTTCAGTATGAAAAAACGTATTAGGAGTTTTGGTTTACTAGTTGAAAAAATTAATTATTGCAAATTGAGATGTATGTTGTTTTGGGAAAATGATGTGGAATTACAAGAGTGTAAATTTTGTGGTCAATCTAAGTTCAAACTTAGAAAGCATATTATGAAACAGAAATTAGTACCTTAGAAGCGGATGTATTATTTCCCGCTAACTCCGAGACTTCAAAGACTATATATGCCTTTGATGTTACTACATCTCATATGAGATGGCATAATGAACATGAACAAAAAGATGGAATAATGAGTCATGCATCTGATGCACTCGCATGGAAATATTTGATAAATAACTTATATCCTAAAGTTAAGTATTAAACACTATTTAAAATGTATCTCCATGAAGCTCATGGTACGAATATATGCATATTTCTATTACCCAAGAAATTAGTTTGATTTGCGAATTAAAGCAATTGCTTTGTATTTTGAAGGAATTAGAAAACAATTGATGCCCTCTTTCACTACTTTTATGAAATATTTAGTAAATACTTGTGTTCGGAAGTAAACTTGTGCTAGAATCATAACAGTATCTCACAATTAATGTAGTGAACTTATTTGATATTTAAATGTTGAAACTAAGATTATTATTGAGATTCTTGTGAAGCATTAGGCTACATTTTTCTTTATTGTTTACTAAGAGTTACATTATTTGACAAACTCAATACTGAAATAAGAAAGTCCATATGTTAATTGCTCCCAGCAGATACGACTATTAGTGAACATCCGTCTTAAGAGATAACTGTCAATACTTTCGCTTTGTGATTCAATTGGTTCTAGGATTTATTAGTTGTCTTTTATGGTGGATTCTACTGATGTATGCTTTTACCCTTGATTATCTTCATAGCTTTAAATTGGTTCTAATATCCAGTAAATTTTGCAGTAGACTAGAACCTAGATCAAGAAGCTTGCTCTGCTGGAAAGCATCGAGAGCGACCCATCGGAAGGTAATACTTCATATACTTTTAGAGCTAGAGGACTATTGGCTTTACTGATGGTTTATGCTTTTTATAATTTTAGAATCCTGTTTGTTAATGAGCAATCTACTCAGTCGAACCAAATATTAACGTGCAATATGACACTTGGTATGATGTGTAGTTGATGCTGTTGTGATTGCACAACTGCAATGTTTCACTTGAACAAAACCTGACAGATCAACGTCTGCCATTCTGTGACAACTGTATTCAAATATGAATAATAAAATTGAACTGACCACAACATTGTGGGCTGTTCACATTTTTCAGTAACATTGATTTACTGGTATATGATTTACTATCTAGATATATGAATTCCTTTTCCCCGGATCTCGCATTTCAGCGGGACTCTCACTGGGTGTTGTAGTTGTTTTGTATATGATTTCTTCTTGATGATAAAGCACATATTTTTTCAGCTTTCTCGCTTGAAAGTGAGGGCAAGGAAATCCCAGTCGTTGCTGAACTTCGTTTCTTGTGGAAAATGTTTCTCATCCAACTCGCCTAAGTAGAACAAGACAAACTTTTAGCGGTTTAGCAAGAGTACAGACTACAGAATGCAGATTGATCCATATTTTACTTTGTAATTAGTCATCTTCTTGCCATTTACTAGGTGAAATTCCAAGAACTCAACCCTTTTTCCTTCGAATAAAATGTAATAGTTATTTCTGGCAAGACCATAGAAAGAATTAGATAAGAGTAGATTTCTCTTACCTCTTTCACTGAGTTTCCTTTTGAGGATTCCTGTTATTAGACCTCTCCTCTGTTGTTAAGATGGGTCTTTAAAATATCAGTACTGAACATACTCTGTATGAAAGCCTCGGCTTGGGGTTTCATGACAATCTAGAAAGTTGTTGAGGCAACCTTCCAGAAAACATGACTTCCCGACTCCAGGGACTTGGTTGAGCCTCATTTTTGAACTTGTCTACTAATGCAATGAAAGCTCAGAACTTGGCAAGTCTTCTCTAATAATTCTTGACAATTATGAAATGGTCCCCAACAGAAGTTGGATGGGGTATGAGTATTAGTTGCTTCAACTGACAACTATTCAAAAAGATTAACTAGTCAAGCCTTTGCTTTGATTTGGACGTTACAAAACAAGGCAAAAGCTGTTATGACACAGGGAAGTCAATGACAAGACCAGCAGACACCGGGCCTAAACTTCAAGACAGCTATCCTTTGAGTACGAACGCAGTGTCGAAAGTCCAAAGTACGTAGGACCAGAACGTACCAAGGCCGAAATGCTTGTAAAGACCATGAAGGAGGACTAAGGATTCCAAGGGGTTGTGAGTCCAAGTCTATCAATTTGATCAAGTTGATGGCAACATAAAGACTTTTAGAACAGCTACACCCAAAAGTTAGTTTATGAAGATAGAGAGCTTAAAGTCTTTATAAATCTCATATCAACTTTGTATTTAATCAATATGAGATTTAAGTCTCATATCTTACAATTAGATCAAACCGTAACAATGGTCTAATTTTTAAATCTGAAATGGTTGTTTGAGCGTCTGGAATTGGAATTCTAGAACTAATTGATGACAATGATATGAAATTCCAAGAGCAATATGAAATGAACCCACACAATTTCTACAAGTACATGACAAAGTCAAATTTGAGATGGCAGATAAGTCTTTAATTAAAGCCAATATCATGACTTCGCTGATCATTACTCCATGGGTAAGTAAAGTACTAAGCTTACTTCACATTTTAGTAAAATTCTGTGGTCGATCTCTTTGAATATTGGTAAGTGATAAAGATCAGCAGCCACAAGAATCTTTGTACACTCGCCAACTTCTGTTACGTGTTTTCTTTCCCTTCGTTCTCTGGATTTGGAAGAAGAAACAAACACAATGGGGCAATACCGTAATCGTCACGGACAGATCAGACTTAAAGATGAATACGCCTTTTGCTGGTTTTTGTTTTTG
>JANTNU010000002.1:36999998-37013198 GCA_024752395.1 Erythroxylum havanense
AGTTCCTTTATGGGTAAAGTCATGTGAACCAAACCTCTGAAGATATGACAGCTTTAAACTCTGCCCATAAACATGTAATGGAAAGGATATGATTAGAATATTAAAGGACATCACGTTTTCTTACAACTCTCGTGAAACAGATGAGTAAAAGTAGCTTCTGATACGATTCTGGAATCCTTCAGGATGACGAATTATACAAGTACAAAGTAGCTGCCAAGATGGATAAGGAACCGACCAACTATTCACTTAAAAGTAGCTTCTGATTTGATTCTGAAATACTTCAGGCTGACGAATTATACAAGTAAAAAGTAGCTGCCAAGATGGATAAGGAACCAACCAACTATATACTACCCGCATGATCCTCCGGTCTTTTGGGTAAATAGAGATATAAACTAAAGATCACGTGATTCATGGTTGGTAAGACTTGTACAGCCATTCGATTAATTTAGTGATGCTCTGAAACTTTTCATCCGTCAACGTTCAAGCTCCACATGTTCTCTAGTTCATGTAAGACGCCTTTTCTTACAGGTTAAGATCCCTTTTTCTTGTCCAAGACGTGGCTTACATCACCTGGAAGCATTTTTTATCAAGAATCTGCTGGGAAAGAATGTTAAAATAGTTTACAAATATAGGACAAATTTTTTTTAAGGTACGTTTGGAGATATAGTTAGACCTAAAATTTATCACATTATAGAGTCTAAACTTGTTTTAAAAGTTTAAGACAGTATTTGATCTGTTATAGCGCTTTACTTAATATGTCTGTTAGATGTTCAGTTCTGCTGTGAACTAAAAAAAGTATGTCAAGAATCTCACTCTAAGCATTGAAGTACTATGCAATAGAAATTGGTAGCTTTGTTGAAATACATTTTAGAAGCAGCCTTTTTATTAATTAAAGATAAGATTATATACTTTTCCTAATTTCGTGTATCAGCAAGATTTAGATTGAGTGATTTTGTAGAAAAAAGTGGCAGCTTTGGAGTTTACCGGCTGATTTTTCAAGAGAAAAGACCCTCGTAGTAATGTCCTCAGAAGTCCTAAAGCTCACCTGAGCCCAAAAGCCAGAATGGACGACGAATAGGACCGCTGTCACTAGGCTTCTATACTTAAGAAATTAACTCGCATTCACAATCTGCTTAGAACAGGCCATACTTGCTCGAGGCCTTGATGGTATCCAAGTTTTCGTGACATCATAGAAATAATCAGCTCATTATCTAAAACAGACCCTACCTGCTCGAGGCTTTGATGGTATTAAAGTTTTAATTGATATTATAAAAATAATCAGCTAATTATCTAGAACAGACCGTACTTGTTCGAGGACTTGATGATATCGAAGTTTTGTATAACGAGGTCGATTAGGGACGACATCCATGGGGTTTATAACCTAGTAACTCTATATAAAAGCACCTCTTGTTCCTGATTTAATAGCTGAAGTTAATAAGCATGCATGAATATCCAAGGGAAACAATGTTAATAAAGGATGCCCATCATTTATCAACTATTAAGACAGGTCAGAAGATAGGAAATATAATTTATATGAGTCCAAATCTTTTGTCCAATTTTATGATATCTTATTGTGTCCAATAAATCTCAGCCATTCATTTATGTGAATTCTGCGTGAGTCTCACATAAATAAATACAGGTCCCTCATAAATAAATAGCTGAGATTCACTGGACACAATAAGACACTATAAAATTGGACAGAAAATCTTATCCCCAGTGTATATGTCTTAAAAGTAACTTATGGGGCTCCAGGAGCTAAATATAACACTATATTGTCGCTGTTCCTTTCTTGTTAGATGTAAAATCTTAAAAGCGTTTTAGTAGATCAGTCCAGTATACATTGGTGGATGTTATCACCTATAAAAAGAGCTAAAAGAATTAAAGAATTGAAGAAACTTAAAAGTTAGGGTGCCTTAACCAGCAGATTTGTTCATATAAACAGATTAGTATTTAGTAGTATAACATTCGATCTTCACTTGTATCACATCCGCCAGCATCAACTTTGTTCTGGGACACTATTTGTATTGAAACTAGCAGGCACGTCCCTTGGCCTTGTTCTTGGAATAACAAGTGGTGTGCAACAGATGAGGATAAACAGAAACTCCATCATAAACAACATAATGCTGGTCCAGACAAATAAGGTTTTCCTCCAACACCATATAATCCTGCTGAAGAAAGGAAGTTCAGACTGAAGTACGAGAGATGCTTCATATATTTCAGGGATCCCAGCGCCAGGAAGGAATGCAGCTCTTTGTTCAATAACCACCTTCAAACAGGAAGTTGGAACAACTCCTTCTGTAAAACCTTTTATCTTCAATTCCAGAGTCTGGGATTCTGATATGTAGCCAGCAACAAGGGGTGCAATCTTTAGGAAAGTTAAAAGTATTCGGATAGGCTGACTTTGGAATTTTAGCATGCATGGCTGGCTTTTGCTGGCAAGGGTTTTACCATTGGCAGACAGGAACACCACCCGGACCTTCACATTGTAAAAAAACTCAAGTAAAACAACCATTCTTCAAACATATACACGAACAGTAAAGAGCAAAGCACAAAAATTGGAAATTTTATCAAACAGGAACCACGATTTATGTCATGGTTAAACAGTTAATACCTCTATCTCTATGCATCAACTTATAAAAACCAATATATTAAGACAGAACTTGATACATTCAGTATGTGGCATGGGTGCAAAGATGGGTATGTTAATTGATGCGTGGTTTGGGTCAACTGATTCACTATCATGGTCATGGTATAATTAAAGATGAAACTCAAAGCACATACAAAAGGTTGGAGAAACATCCCAAGAGATATCCATGATTTATTTAAATAACAAAATATACAAAAATTTGTGATTAATATTTCACCCATGTCTACTCTGATCTAAGACCTCTCCAAAATATGGTCAAGTTATCTCAATACTCTGGCTGTAGTTTCTCAAATCTTGATACATCTCCCTCCAAGAATAAAAATCTATTATGCATAGCTTTTGAGAATTGGAACAGGGGACCAGAAGGACATTCGATGGGGGAATATAGAAACTCCTACAGTCTTACTAAACCTCTTTGATGTATGGTTTTCCAGACTACAGTAAAAACTCCATACATATCTTTCCATCCACATATCTCGTGGAGAGCCAGAAAATTTCACTTATCAAATGTCATAACAATGGTAATCTACTTCACTGTTCAAAGCCCTTTCTAATTTAATTGGAATAAGAAAAAGGCCTTAATGTCAGGCAGTATTTCTGCTACATCTGAACTGCAGCAATTGTCGATCAAATTTTTATAGTAGAAGCTCTCTACCCGTCAACATGATGACATTTACCCTCTTTCCCTCTCCCTCCCCTCAGACCCAACTCCGACAAAATAACCAAAATTGTAGAATATCAAGTACTGCACCGGAATAGGTTTAAGCAGAAAAGAGTAATACATGTTAAAAAATATTGAAAACAGATTTCAAGGGAAAAGTTTAACATGACATCCAAAAACATTCCGTGTTTAAAGAACCAAATGAGTACCTGAAACATCCCCAGATTTCGGTTATATTCTGATTCAGGCAATGCCAATGAAACATCAACTTGTAACTTGTGATTAGGTGGTATAGCCCGTGGTCCCAACTTCGGGATATCTCCATCGTTGTACTTACCATTCACACCACAGTCAAGCCTACCCCGAGATGATATGGGCACATATGCAACTGGACTGTTCTTTGTATAATCAAAGTTCAAACCTTGCCTTATTTGCATTGGTTCCTCCACCAAATAACTCATAAAAAACCCACTGATAACAACTGACAAAACCAGCAACCCAAACAAAATGGTACAAACATAAATGGACCACAAAAATCCCCACCCGAATGTCAAGAAAAACTTCCAAATTGTTTTCTGATCCTTTAACCAATCATTTAAAAAGGGACCGAGCATCCTACCAATTAAACTGCACAAAGACCCCAACTTCCGCAGACAAAGTTGTCTAACACGCCTTGCAGCTCCAAATGGATCAACAACCAACATGTAAGAATTATACAACACCCAAACTGGAAAGCTGACGAAAGTAAACAACAAATTTAGTTGAAACCCAATTGCCTTGAACACCAAACCAACAATAGACACAAGCAAATTCGATGAACTAGGGTCGACATCTTCAGCCCCTGAATCGGTCGGGCCACCAACTACGTCACCATTCGATACGGTCACAATTGATCCCTGTGTCTTCGCATCCTCCTCCTCAATTACACCGCTCACAGTCCCAAACGGCTCAACAATGTCCTGACTCGTCCGTACAGATTCGGAACCCTCCAAATTCTTCTCATTTTCCTTCAAAGCGCGATCAATTTTGTACCTCCTTTCTCTAATATCCGTTTTTGGGTCATTGACTTGGGTAACGCTCGAACCGTCGGAGAAGGAACCAGGAGCGGAGTCCTCGGACGCGGCGTCGGGGAATCTGCTACGGGATATTGATCGGCGACGGATCGTGGACACCGAGGAGGAAACCTCCGGAAAGGGAAGGTCGACGGAGAGAGTGGAGTCGCAGGTGGAAGGATCGTATTGGTCGGCCTCGGAGCAATCATGAGAGGGGAAGTCGTCGAGCGCGTCATGGAAAGAAAGGTCGTCTTCGTCCATGCAAAGAAAAAGATACGATTGGGACAGGGGGACTCTTGGTTTCTCGCTTCGCAAGTCGCAACAGAGCTTGAATGCCACGTCGCAAGGTGCTGTCTTAACCACATTCGCTCTCCGTCTCCTTCAACACGACACTTGTTAATGCGGGTAAGTCATACGCAACATTAATGTCTACAAACTCTATCCGAACTATCCAATCAATTGATAAACTTGTTAAGAATTGCAATAATGCTGTTGAGAATTTACATCAAACATTATCTTCATTAGTATGGTATCAAAGCTATACACTCACATTTCTCGATCATTTTTTCATGGCTGCCAATAATTCATCTCGTAACATCAATCAATTGATCGCAAGTCTCAATGTTGAAAATAACTCCTTCAATTATCCTACCCTTAATCTTAAGTTGGACAAAGAAAATTATCATCTTTGGGCTCCCACAATTCATTTTACTTTAGAAGCTTATGACTATATAAGACAATTTAATGGATAGATTGTGTTTGTCATACCTGAATCCGTGATATTTTGTACTGATTGATTCCCTCTCCTCTTTTGATATATTCTTTGTTTCTTTAATGATTCAGATAACCCTTTGATAAGTTTATAAAAACTTATATATCCTTTCACCAACTATCATGTTGGTTTATTTTAAAAGAGAGAGAGTAAGAGTCTTTGATCCATTTGAGATCTAGTATTTAATACCCAATAACCATTATCTTAGATTCTCTTCATAGGACTCAAATCTATAAGTCACATGGGCCATTAAATAATCTAACAATATTCCACTTGGCCCATGTTACAACTTGGTGATTCAATAACAAAACTTTAAATGTACACAAGACATAAAATCGATCAAGTCGTCCTTAATTGAATTAAGATGATGGGATCACGGCGGTCACAAGTTATATAACATAATTTCTTCCATATATCACATAATCAACTTAACTCATAAAACTTTAAGTGGGTAATTCTGTAATTATTATTTGACAAATAATAATTATTGTATACAACATAATATGGATAACAAGTATGTGAGCAAAAACATATTATTGTAATTGAATTCACAAGTGTCATAACAATTTGAGCAAAACACTTATATGTATATATACATGTCAGAACGCTGTGCTAACAAGGACTTATCTATAACTCATATCCGTTCAATATGACCAATAAATGTTTTGGGCGGTAAGCGCCTTTAGTTAATGAATCCACTATGATGAGATCGATACCAATATACTCAATTGACACTTTATGATTTTGCACTTCTTCTTTCACAAACAAACACTTCAAATCTATGTGTTTCGCACCCTTTGAATGCTTGTCATTCTTAGAGAAGAAAACGGTTGCATAATTATCACAATAAATTCTTAACAATCTATTAATACTGTCGACAATACCAATATCTAAGATAAAGTTCCGAAATCACAATCCATGAATCGTGGAATCAAAGCACGCCACAAATTCAACCTCCATAGTGGAAGTAGCAATGACGGATTGCTTTCTACTTTTTCATGAAATTGCTCCTCTAACTAGTAGGAACATATAACCGAATGTAGATTTCCTTGAGTCTACATAACCAGCATAGTCTGAATCCGAGTAACCTATTACTCTGAGATGGGTTGGTTTTCTATATGTGAACATATAGTCCTTTGTGCCTTGTAAATATCTAAGAACTTTCTTTGCATCCTTCTAGTGGTTCATTCCAGGATTACTTTGATATCCGCCTAGCATTTCGACAACAAAACCGATATCTGGCCTAGTGCATATTTGAGCATACATTAAGCTCCTAACTACTGACGCGTAAGGAATAAACTTCATTTCCTTGCATTCCAAATCGTTTCGTGGATATTGCATTTGACTATATTTGTCCCCTTTTTGATTTGGAACTAATCCTAAGGATCATTTTTTCATTTGAAATATTTCTCATATTTTCTCGATATAACCTTTCTGAGACAATCCTAACAATCCTTGTGATGTATCACGGAATAATTTAATTCATATCACCCATATTTTTCATTTCGAAATTACTAGAGAGAAAATTCTTTACATCATGTAACAAAACCATATTATTAGCAACAAGAAGGATATCATCAATATATAGGACTAATATAATGAACTTGCTCCTACTAACCTTCATATAGATACATCGATTAACAGTGTTCTCTATAAAATTGTGAGACATAATGATATCATTAATCTTAAGATACTATTTTTGGGAAGCTTGCTTCAGTTTATATATTGACTTCTTTAATTTACACACTGATCGTTCCTTTCTTGTGGTTACAAAACCTTCCGGTTGATCCATATAAACTTTTTCTTCTAAGTCACCATTTAGAAAAGTGATTTTTACATCTATTCGGTGAAGCTCTAATAAAACTGAGCCACTAGTGCCATAATAATTCTTAAAGAGTCCTTATTTGAAATTGGAGAGAAGGGTTTTTTTATAGTCAATATCATCCTTTTGAGTGTAACCTTTGGCAACAATTCTGGCTTTATACCTTTCAATGTTGCCTTATGAATCACGTTTGGTCTTAAAGACCCATTTACAACCCACTTACTTTACACCTTCTAGCAACTTAACTAATTCCCAGACATTGTCATCCATTTATTTTAATTCTTCTTTCATAGCATTGAACCATTTGTCAAAATTGCTACATTCTATAGCTTGTTTGAACGAGACTGGATCCTTATTAATGCTCAAGTCACATTCAAGTTCAAGTGAGTAAACTTTATAGTCGCTCGAAATAGTTGATCTTCTCTGCCTTATAGACCTTTATAATGCTACTTCTTGTGGCATCACTTGATCATTTGTAACTTGAACATCATTAGCTGGTTCTTCATTAATATGTTCAATTTGTGGAATTGGAACATTAATTTGTTGTTCTGGTATATTGTGTATCTGTGATGCAACAAGAGGAATGACCGTTGGTAGGATCACATTTGATATAGTAGTTTCTACTCGACTTGGAGTAGTTTATACTTAACTCTTGTAAATATCCACTTTTTGTGGTTCTTCACTCCTATTAATTGGACCATTCTCAATGAATCGAGCGTTACTAGACTCAACTATTCTCGTACTATGATTAGGACAATAAAATCTATACTTTTGTGACTTTTCGGGATAGCCATTGAAATAACCACTAACGGTTCTTGCATCAAACTTCTTTTTATGTGGATTATACAGTCTTACTTCTACCAAATAACCCCAAATGTGAAGGTGTCGTAAACTAAGTTTCCTTCCTGTTCACAGTTCTTAAGGTGTCTTAGGAACTGCCTTACTAGGAATCCTATTAAATAGATACACGACAGTCTTTAATTCATGCCTCCACAAGGATAAAGGTACAGTACTATAACTTAACATACTCCTAACCACATCTATAAAAGTACAATTCTATCTTTCAACTACACCATTTTGTTGTGGTGTACCAGGCATTGTGTATTGTGCACATATGCCTCGACTTGCAAGAAACTTTACAAATTTACTTGGACATTATCCACTTTCATTAAAATTTTCATAATGTTCACCACCTCTATCAAACCTCACTATCTTTACTTTTTTTTAAAAAAAAATCTAACTACCTTTCTATCTCATTAATGAACACCTCTAGGATGTCCACAAACTAAGACTTTTCATGTAGTAGATAAATATAACCATATTGTGAAAAGTCATCAATAAAGGTAATGAAATATTTTTCGCCACCCCAAGAAGGAATGTCGAAAGGACCACAAATGTCAGTGTGTATTAATTCAAGTAATTCGCTACTTCTTGTGTTTGGATTCCTTGATATATGTTTGGTTTGCTTACCTTTAATGCAATCCACACATATATCCCACTCAACAAAATCCAATTGAGGTAAGATTTTATTTTTCACTAATCTCTGTACCCTTTCTTTGGATATATGACCTAATCTTTTATGCCACAAAAAAGTAGAACATTCCTTAAGTGCATTACGTTATTTCCTATAATATGGTCAACATGAAACAGAGATTCAACAAAATTATCATCAAGATTGAAACAATATAAACAATCAATTAAAGTATACAAAGCATAATAGTACTTATGTTTATATAAAAAACACACAGTTTCCAATCTTAAAGTTAAAACTATCATCATCCAACTTTGCAACAGAAACTAAATTCCTAGCACAGTCAGGAACATAAAGACAATTTTTTAGATCCAGATGACACCCAGTGTCAAAGATCAATCTGTACGTCCCAATGCTCTCTACTCGTGCCTTCATTCTGTTCCTCATATACAATAATTTTTCAGTTCCGTTTATGGTTTGAATTGAAAGGAATCCCCATTTAACATGTGACACATGATTAGTTGCACCATAATCTAACTACCAGGTATTATTAGGTACTTCAATAAGATTTGATTCAAAATATACTGAGACATAGTATGTATCTTTCTTTTCGAACCAAGCCTTTCTTTTAGGGCAATCTTTCTTGAAGTGACTAAACTTTTTACAGAAGTGGCACCTCTTATCTTTATAGATTTGACCCTCATTAACTTTGTTGAGAGCTTTGTCTTTATCTTTGCCTTTCTTTCCTAGTTTGTTCTTGCTGCTACTAGCTCCTTGATGAAACGTGAGATGAACAGAGTGTTCCTTCATTTTCTTCATTCTCCTTTCCTCCTGAACCAACATGACCTTAATTTCTTGAAGGTTTCATTTTTCTTTAATGGTGTTATAATTCACCTGGAATTGGCCGAACTCAAGAGGAAGTGAGTTGATAATGAACTGTACAAGGAAAGACTCACTTACATCCATACCTATGGATTTGAACTTTGCAGCTAGATTTGACATATGTGTTATATGATCATGAATAGGTTATGACCAATTAAACTTTTTAGTCGTCAACTCATTCATTAAAGTCCCTACTATGGACTTGTTAGCTATATCAGATTGGGAGTATTCTTTAAGCTTCAACATGAACTCCTTTGCATTGTCCGTTTTAGGCATTGATGGCTTTACATTTTCTGCGATTATCATTCGCATCACATTCAAGCTCAGCCTGTTAGACTGTTCCTAAGCCTTATAATAAGACTTGTCAGCTTCAGAACTAGTCTTAGTTATGGTTGCGGGCCTTGGGTCTGAAAATATAGCCAAGTCCAAATCCATTACAGCTAGTTGGAACTGGATTTGTTCAGACTAATCAACACAGTTCAGATCATTGAACTTGATTAGCCCATTTCCTAAAGCCAACAAATTAGTATATGCTGCAAACACAACATATAGCTCACATATTAATGCTCTGAGTAAACCTAAATGGATTCAAACTAACTAATACACTTGATTATGCAATTAAATTTTCCTTTAGGTGAAATTTAAATACATAGTTGTAACATATTATGATGCATATATAGTTCACTATAATGGACAATCAATCATATTAACCAAATATGTTGATAAAGTCCCTTTAATGTCATTAATTATAAGCAATGGTCTATCTTTGAGTGACCTCGTAGCGTTGTAATTGATAATCTTAATTGATCAGTTTAACCTTTATGTCATTTTAGCCTCATATTATAATGAACAATTTAAACATTCACAACTAAATGATTAATATTTTCAAGCTAAGTCACTTTGGTGACTAACAAGCTATCCATACAACAAACATTTAATTGGACAATTATCATACACGACAAAATTTAATTTAATTAGTTTGGTCACTTTGTTGACTAACAAACTAGTCTAAATTACTATAATGTCATGTAGCACATTGAACATATAATAAGAAAATGTAATTCCAAGCATGACATAATATAAACGGTCAAAGTACTAATTAAAACATAATATGACACTAAATTATATTGTGCAAAGCAAACATATGCGCAACTTTTATGCATATAAACATATATTAATTAATTGATTGTCAATTAATTAATGAATTATGAATTATGACCCAAAATAAAATACCTTAAGTAGGACCAATATTCAAACTCATAAAATTATTTTATTAAAAATAAAAATAAAAATAAAAAATCACGCACCTACTGCTGGACCCCTGCTAGTCCCTTTGGAATGTGAGGCGTGCGTTGCATGCGCCTCATCTTCCTTAATAAATGTTGGTTGCGTTTTTTTTTATTTTAAACCTTCTTTCTTTCATGGATTCTTCTGCAATTTATTTCTAGAATCCTCTCTTGACTTGAGCCAACAATAACGTCATCCACATTTACTTCTTCGGTGGTCAACAAACCAAATAAACCCATGATTTTTTCTCACTCTAAACCATCCCTCAATATCTTGTTTCAATCTATCCATAGATGTTATGTTTCGGTTAAACAGTAAGAACGACTTTCAAGTCTTAGAACACTGATTCTATTAACATTTGAAAATCATCTTGTTATTTTGTTTCTATTTATGTGTTTTTAGTTCTTTATTCCCTTCATAGCAATGTAATGAAGAAAGTTATGCCATCACAAATACAGACAAACATTATACATAAACGAATAGAAAATATAACCATACAAAACAAACAGAAAAACAAAAAACAACCATACAGAAGATACAAAATCGTTCATAATCGTAGAACACAAATAATGCAACACCGTGGCTTTGATACCATTTATAAAACAATTCAATGGATTGATTGTTTTGTCATACCTGAATCCATGATATTTTGTACTGATTGATTCCGTCTCTTCTTTTGTTCTATTCTTTGTTTTTTCAATGGTTCAGATAACCCTTTGATAAGTTTCTAAAAACTTATATGTCCTTTCACTAACCATCATGTTGGTTTAGTTTAAAAGAGAGAAGGAAAGGGTCTTTGACCCATTTAAGATCCAGTATTTAATACCCAATAATCATTATCATGGGTTCTTTTCATGGAACTCAAATCTATAAGTCACATGGGCCATTAAATATTCTAACAATCAAACAATATTGCACTGACTCCTTAGCTTGTTGACGCAGATAGAAATTCAAATGAATAATTCAACTTACATAATCTGGAAGCGTCAAGACAAGCAAATCCTATGATAGATTTGATTGCTCATCAAAGAATAGTGTCTTATTCATATACGTCGTGCTTCAAGGACTCGTCAAGCCTGTTTAGTACTAAAACGCACCTTCAAACTTCAATCTAAGGCTCATACTATGCATCTAAGTATGTAACTTGCAAGCATATAAAAGGGGGATCTCTACTTTCAATTATGTTGAAAAGAAACATTCTATAACTAATCGATTGGCAACCTTAAATGAACTTATACTTGAATTTGATTTGGTACATAATATACTTTTTGGACTTGATCCTAAATTTGGCTCTTTGGTCACTTCATTTTGTTTTCTTGTTAAGAGACCTACAGTGGATATTTGGGGTTCTTCAAAGAAAAGGCTTGATTGGAGGGCATTCAATAGGCTCTACTTCACTTTGCTTATACTGCTCAGTGTACCCACTCACAGTTGGAGAAAAGAACTCAATCCTACAAAGGTGGGAATTCTTGTGGCAGAAGACATCGTGACAGTTCGCAAATTGGTCAAGGTTAAAGAACCTTTGGCGGTCAAGGTTTACACTTTAACAATAATTTAAATTCTAATAATGGCAAATCAAAGGGGACATTTCAAATTTACTTTAAAGTTGGACATGAAGCCTTAGACTGCTACAATCGCCTCAACTAGAGCTATACTAAAGATAAAGTAGCTCCCCTTCCTCTAAAGGCTATGGTTGCCACCACTTGTGCTTCTCCTTCAGGTTCTAACTGGTATTTTGATTCTGAAGCAACAAATCACTTAACTGCTGATCTCAGCAATCATATTGTTTATATTGACTATGATGGTGGTGATCAAGTTCAATTTGGCAATGTAATCTTATTTTCATCCTTCACGTTGGCTCTATTAATTTACCCAAAACAAATAAAATATTTCTTTTTATTTGTCTAATGTTTTTTGTGCTCCTTTAATCACTAAGGATCTTCTTAGCATATCCCAATTTACAAAAGACAATAATATCATTGTTGAATTTTATCCTTTTTTTTTGGTTAAGACATTGTAGGGCAAGTTGCTACTTCAGGGATTGCTTGATCAAGGGCTCTATCGTCTACCTCCATTATTGCCTTTACTGCACTCCACAAGCGCATCACTTTACATTCTTCACATAAATGTTGGGGTCATCCTCGTGAAAAAGTTGTGCACCAAATTTGTTTTCATTTTTCTCTTCCTATGTCAAATAAAAGTTTTGGCATCTGTGGTGTATGTCAATTAGGTAAAAGTCATCATCGTTCTCTAACTTCATCTTATGTTTTTTTTCTTCTAAATCTCCATTTAAACTTGTTTATTCTGATGCATAGGGTCTTGCTCCAATCTTGTCTACTAGCGGAAATTGCTATTCTGTTTAATTTTTAGATGATTACTTATAGTTTGTTTGGATATATTTCTTATCTCATAAAGATCAAATGTTTGATGCCTACAAATATTTCTAGATCATGGTTAATACACAATTTAACGAAAAGATCAAACATGTAGTGCCCCTTACCGTAGGGTACACACCGGGACGCCTGTGGATCGTTCCGACGTATATCCCACAATAAGGTTGCACTACCTTTAAACAATTCTATAATCCACATGGCATCCATACAATA
>JANTNU010000002.1:37076742-37104246 GCA_024752395.1 Erythroxylum havanense
ATGCATGTGTATACGTGAATAGATGGAAGCTTTTGAGATGATAAAGAAAATGATGTTTTAGTTGAAGAGCAATTGTAAAGTGATGGTTTGAGATGAGAATAAGTGTTTAAATGAAAGTTGAGAAGAAAAATAGAGAATATACAAAAGGTGATATTATGATATACTCTGTTTCTCTTCACTGTGAATATGTATATATTTATATGAGTATACGTGAATATGTGAGTATTTAGAGATAACCAAAAGAATGATTTTTAAGTTGAAATGTAGTTGTAAAATGATGGTCTAAGATGAGAATGAGCGTAAAAATCAAGGTTGAGAGGAAATATGGAGATTGAGAGCAAAAGTTAAAAATGCAGAAAAAGTGACAGAACATAAATTTTTAGCTTTCGATGGTTTTTGACTAAACTTGTATATTTTGGGGTAATATGAATGTATGGTAAATGAGTTGATTGAAATGGAGTAGAAAAACTAGAAATAAAATTTTGAAGTGTTGGATTTTAGATAATGAAGTCCGGAAATTTTCTGAGAATGAACAGTGAGGGTTGAGTTTTTATCTGAAATTTTTATGAATTTTTTGTGTTTATATAGGCATATTTTGACAAAATTATCTTAATAAAAGTTGTAGATCTTTCTTTTATTTTTCCATTTATATAAATTATGAAATTTTTAGACATTGGAGTAGAAAGATATGATATTTAGAAGTCTATGATGTTATATGGGATGGGCATTCAAAACAGCTGCATTGATTTGAAATTTTGGCCCTTATAGAGGCAATATTTGTTTTCTAGATCTTTATAGAAATTGTATATCTTTATTTTATCTTTCCATTGATATAAAGTTTGCAAAACTTTGAGTTCTAGATTAAAAGTTATGGAAGATGAAAGTTGGGTATGTGACTCAGATTGAAGGGTGAGAGTCACTATCGTGCAAAGAGGATGAATGGTGAATGTTGCTATCGTGCAAATGCACAATAACGACTTTGGAGATATAGTTGCACGATAGCGACTTTGCCGTTTTGGGAGGTTGATGAACATTCGATAGTGTTCTGGCTATAACTTCTTCGTTCGACCTCCAAATGACTTGATTTTTAAAGCATTGGACTCATAAAACTTCCCTCTACCTCTACATAAAATTTTGTAGCATTTTGAATTTATTTGAAAATGATTTATTGAATCAAAGTAAGGGTATTGGTTGGAAGAGCATGAACTAGATATTTTACTGAACATGTTCTAGTATTTTGGTTATATATTGATCTGTAAGTTTTCAAATGAGATGATTTTTGATTTAGAGTATACTAGAGATATAAATATACAAATTTGATTAGGAATTCTAATTTTTATTCAGCCTATAAGATATTTAATTTCTAGATAGAAGTTATGCATAATACATTGTTTTAGAATATGGATAACCTCATAATATTTGAGACATATCTTTTAAATTACTGAACCAAATTGAGTGATTTTGGTGTCAATGGAAAGATAAGACATATAGGAACACTTTTTTAGAGAGAGATTAACCAAATTACATCATTATCACTTTCTAATTGAATGTGAAAAGTAGACTTGAAAGTGTGACTTGGAAAAAAATTCTGAAGTGAGTCATTGAGAAAGGAATGGAGATTTTAATGATTTTAGTGAGGCATAAACCTAAGTATAAATTATACTTAGATGAGTTTTGAAATGGGAATGATTTTTTAATGAAATTAAAGTAAAGAAACCCAAGATTGTCATGAACATGCATTGTACATAGTTCGTTTCATACATGTGTATTACTGAACAATTATAATTGTACAAAGTTGTAACATGTGTGAAATGTGTATTGCATATATGAACTGTGCAGGTTAGAACGTTCGCATTCAGACACCTCCAGAATTTGGAAGCAATTGCTAAATTGGAGCATACTATAAGTAGACCTAGATAGTCTCATTTTATCATTTGTTTTGTTTGGTTTGATTTTTTGTATTAATTGACTACTGAATGTCGTTATGAATACGTCTTGATTGTTGATTCCGGACAGAAGGTCCGATGATTGTGATGTTTGATTGGGATATTGAAGTGCTACTTGTATATGAATGAGATAAAATAAGTGTGTATAATTTGATTCTTAAATTCCAGATCACGGTTCAATGATAAATGTGTTTGAATGTACATTCGCATATGAATGAAAGTGTTTCCTCAGCTTTAATGTTGAATGCCGGACTAAAGTCCGATGATATGTGAATGTGATTGAATGAGAATATGTAAATGTGATTGATGCATTTTATTGCATGAATGCATGAAGTATAATGGCAGTTGTGACCATGATAGCCAACGATCAAAGCTTAAAGCTCAACGAGTGGAAATGAGCATCGAGCTCAAAAGTGATTCAAAGCCTCAGACTTAACGTTTAATAAGCCCTGTATTCCCCAAGCGGATAAGAGACAGTTATCAATGAGCTTTATATGGGACAGTTTAGGCACTGGGTCACAACAAAGTAACAAATAAAAAGTGAGTCTCATGTGCACTGCATATGCATAAAATGAATGATTAAGTGTATTGAATGTGAAGTGCGAAATTGAATGTGAAATGTGAAATATGTGTTATGTGACTGGGTGAGCCATCGATGATGGTCATTCATTGAGTTCACAAAATTCACTCAAAATTTGCAAAAAAAAAAATTCAGGATTCAGAAGAATACCCCATTAGGCAAACAAGAATATAATTACTGCATGCAAGGAAAAGATAGAGGTTGTGATCAGTACACGTCTGCATTAGTGTTATCTTATTCTTGTATAAATTTGTATTCCACAATTTTTATAAAATAGTATTTTGTATTTGTGATGGGCCCAAATAGTTATTGAAATTTTGATGTTTGTATTGCTATGATTGAAAATGTTATGGAAGAAATTGGGCTCAAATTGATTACTGATTTCTGTGTATTTGATTTTATTCAAAAAAATTTATACCGCTTTAAAAATGATTGAGTGCTATAGCATGTCACTCTCGCAGAGCATGGACTCAGATATCATCCATCGATGTCGGGTTCGGATCTTATGGGAATGAGGTGCTACAAATACTTTCTAGTTTGTCATTCAACATTTGTTGAATTTGTTTTGTGAAGAATCAAATTGGTGTGAAATACTTAAATAAGCTAATGATATGACTTTGAGGATAGAAAAAGACAATTATTTCCCAATAACTTATTTCAATTGCAGTGTTTAGTCAATTTAGAGAGAAAGAAACCACAAATTATTCAGAGTAATTACATTGTAAGAGCATGTGGTTGCACACAATACCATTTGTTGGATTAGGAAAATACTATATGGTCACAAAGCATGTGTTGAAGTTATCTCATTACGAGGACAAGATGGAATATGTATGGAAAATATTCCTTTTTATGTGAATGTGAGAAGTTGTATTATGATCTTTTATTAGAAGTGAATTGCTTATAAAGGCTTGAACAGTTTTAAGAAAAACAATGATCCCATTATAAGTTTACCTTCTTTAGGATAACCTAATGAAATTCTTTTAATTTTCCAAAAAAAGTATTGGTTTGGTATTATATGGAATTCTTAGAAAGCAATAGTTGTAGTGGGCCTTGTCTCTTCTAGGATGAATGATACTATGAATATAACCTATCTACCCATTTAGCCCATTGATTTATGTTTTTAGGGTTCAAGTGCTTGAAACAAAGCGAAGTTTGGAGGAAAGTTTGACTTATGTACTTTCCCTAAAAAAGGGAGTGTTAGATGAGAAGAATTAATACACGAAAAAGTTTAGATAGTTAAAGACAGACCGTGCTCTTGATTAAAGTGAAAAAAAAAATCCTTCTATAGTGTTGAAAGTAGGAATTCAAATGGTAGAATTATTGGTTAAAAAAGATAATTAGAGATTAAAAATTATTGTATTTGATTCTTATAAAGGTCGGAAAAGGCTTAGAGCAATTATAAACCACTTCAAGCTTTATAGCTTGTGAAAGAAGTAAAGTTAAAGAAATTGAAGGGATTTTTAAGGAAAGTGTCAAAATTAGAAAAACATATCAACGATATTCAGTTCAATAAAGTCTGTTTAAAAAGAGGAAGAAGCGTGACGAGAATAAGTCATGATTGTAAAAGTCACAAATCGAAAATATTGAAGTCAGGAAACAGGACAGAGACCGTTTGAGAGTTGACATAGGAATTAAAGAAGTAATATAAAGATTTATAATGAAAAATGGTGGAATCTTAAGAGAATAGAAAAGGCTTGAAATTTAAAGAAATTTTCAATCTTCTATAATAGATAGAGAAGTAGGGATTTCAAATGTGAAATATTTTAATGTAATCTTTGAACCTGACTTTTCCTATCTATAAAAGATTGTTTAGAATTTTGGGAGATCCTTATAAGTGATGTCACCAGGCCTAACTCATGAATTTTGTCTTAAATATGTAGTCATTAGGATGGAATTCAAAGTCCAACTTATATAAGACCAAGGAAATTTCTATACCAACCAAACATATGCCGATGAAAATTATTGACAACCTTTAGCCTATTTAGACCTTCTTAGTCAAATAAAGTTAGTCAAAAAATGAGAGCACAATAAGTATTTAGCTAAAGAATTCATGGGCAACGAAAAACTCAGGAAGTGAGAAGAAATATGTTGAATTTGTGAAATTCCATAATATAAAAGTTAAGAAAATGGTGAAAGACAGTTACCAAAAACATGATTAAGTAGGCTAAAAGTTAAGAAGTTACGTGAGGAAAAAGTCTAGGATATGAAAGTTGAGGAGATAGTGAGGTAGTTAACTAAAACATAGTGAAATTGACACTTATAGGAAAATCTGTTTAAAGATGAAAGGGCCAGAAATTCATCAGCACCATGAATAAAAAAGGATACAGAACACAATCACAAAAATAACAAAAGTTACCTCATCTACATGTTTCTAAATATGATAGAGTTGTTATACTAATCTCGGTTGCTACATGCACTCAAACAATTTGGAAGGAGAGGAATAACAGAAGGTTTGAAAAGAATTTTGTTTCCTTACTTTCTCTTTAAGGCTTACTATAGCTAGCATAAGAAAACAATTGATTATAAATTAGTTGAACTCTTATAGTAGCAGAGGTATAGCTCTCATATGGAGAATCTAGTCTCTGCTTCATCTTACTTAGTGAAATTCATGACCAGAGTTCAGTCTAATTACAGATCTGAAATCAAGGATCTCATGCACAAAAATTCTTGAATACTATTACTAATCATGCCTCTACTTGTGGAAAATACAAGGGTAGAGGAGATCTGGACTCACCTGTTAGAAAGTAGAGTCCTTTTCAATAGTTGCTCCCTCTTCAGTCTTAGTTAAAGGAACTCCTTAGTCCCTCCTATCAAATTGAAGAGCCACTCTATGAGTTTAGACAATAACATAAAAGAGCCAAACCAATCTGAGACGCTTACCTGACTGAGATTCCTTTCACTGCAGATTCGAATCCTGAGAGCGTATCCTTCACTCCATTGGTAAGCCATGTCTGAAGAGTTGGGAACAAAGGATACATTGTGCTTGAAAGTGCAAAGAATCGTTGTGTTTCTGAAGTTGAGATTTACCTAAGATAAGATCCATCATATGTGGAGAAAGAAGGAGAAGAAGAATTGGAAAATCACGCTATTATTCTCACCATCAGAGCTTCGCCTCTCACCTACCTGAATCGAGAAACTTCTGTAGTCTCTGAGAAATAAGCAATTAGTTATACCCTAATTGTAAAGCGACAATACTCTTTCGTCGTTGCTCTTAATGTCGACGTTTTTGTAATAGCCTAGATGCTTTAGTATATTAAGGGGTCTTATTACACGCGACAAATCTCTTCAATATGTTAATGCCTTAATTTTTTTTATGAATTTTTAATTTATCAAAAAACAAAAATTAATATTTAGAGAAAACAATTAGCCTACTTCAAAACATTTTGTTATTTTTTAGCTTTCTTTCCATTATGAATTTATCTTTATTATATTGAATTCTCTTTTATAATTTGTGATTCCCTTTTGCTACAATGACTTACTTTTTCACTTCATGTTTTATTTTAATATATTTTAACACTTTTGATAGCTTAGAAATATATAATTTTGAATTTTTAAAACTTAGTTATATCTTCGATAAGAAGACAAGTGCAAATTTTGGAACAATTTTTTCTTGACATGCCTGTATTTTAGATTATTGCTAATAATATCAAAATTTAAAATTCAATTATATAAAATTTTAAAAATTATATGTTATTCACAATATTGTTTTAGCCAACTAACAAACTTTATTTAAAGTTTGATTTCATTATAACAAAAAAAAACATTTTTGAGTTGGACTTGATGAACCTTAAGCTCAATTTGAAAAATACTTTTTATCGAGCCTTGTCCTGCCGAAGTAGACTCAGGCCCGGCGAAAGACAATACTTGTATACTTTTTCTCAGTTTTGTGGGGAAATGCTAAAAAGTCAAAGTAGTTGTCGGAAAGTAATTGGATGTGGCTGCATTGCAAAGATTAATGAACAACCGATGCAGGAACCAGTCAACTTGGAAAACTCCATTATTGCAGTCAACAACATCATCCTCTACCATTAGAGCACATGAATCAAAACACCGAGTAAAATCACATTCTACAAACAAAGTTCAAGTCTTTTAAGTCCAAAACTACCTCCCCACCCCAACCGCGATAACTTTTAATTTACATCATGAAAAAAGTTGGTCAAAAAATGAAAGTAAATTAAAAACAAATTTGCCCACAGAAAAAAAAGAAAACTCATTTCTCTCACCATTTAATGAAAAGCAAAGAGAAAGAGAGGAAAAGGGGAAGATGAGCTTGAGCTCCAGTTCCTCAGATGCTTTGACCGCCACCCTCAGCAACTCAATCCAAGCTTTGGGACGTGGGTTTGATGTCACATCTGATATAAGGCTTTTGTACTGCAAAGGAGCTCCGGGGTCAAGATTAGTGCTTTTGGATGAAGAACATACAAGGGATCTTGATGTCTGTCAAGGGGTTGTTGTGCCAAATGTTTCTACTGATATCGAATGCTCTGCAGGCAAAAGGAGCATCGAAAGAATCCCAGTTTGCAGCTTCCACGAGGTGATTCTTTCTCTTTCTCTTTTTTTTGGTTTGTCTTTTGGTATGTTTTTCTATTCTTTTATTTAGGAATGCTCGAACTCCCTATTTTCTGATGGTATACTGAATCTTCTAAAGCTGGATTATTTGCTGAATACAGTCCCGTTCTTGTCGTAGTTGTGATTTAGTTGATGATAATTGGTAAGGTTTCGTTCGTGGTAATGCAGTGTCACGACTACCATAACTTTTTGACCATAGCTTCTTATTCCAAATTAGAGGCTAATAGTAATTGCTGATAGACTTTTCTGTCGCTAAAGGATTTGTGAAAATAAAACGGCTAATTGTCTAATTTTAGTTACTTTATGTTTGCATCCATATACAACAAGAGCAGGGGACTTTTCCCTTGGTATTCAAGTTTTGGATGTGGTTCATTTACAGTGTTCAAAAGATTGATTCATGTTTAAAGTAGAGGGTGGCGTATGCATTCCTTTTGACATTATCAATTAATTCCATTTAGTGGATGGCAATATCATTTTGATCGTTCAGTCACTTAAGTGCCAAATTTTGTTCAAGATTGTTGAGACACGAGGCTTGAGTGACTCATCGCAAGGGAGTATGTCTTGACCTATTTGAGTGCAATTACAGGACACATTACCTTGGAATAAACAACATATCGTTGAAATCTTGAAAATTTTCCAAAACTAATGGGTATTTGAACTGTTTTTAGTTAATTTTCACTTCATTTTCAGGAGTGCTCAAGTCCAAGTTTTGTGGAATGCTATGACTATCATATACGACTGAAATGGCCTTAAAAAGGAAACTGAAGTAACTTTTTTGTTATTATGGACTTTTGGCCTGTCTGCTATTCATTAATGTTTGAAGACTACGTTGAAAATGACCCTAAATTGCTCACTGCTGCCAGACTCCCTACTCCTGCAATGGAGTGAGGATACCACAAATTTTTTATTCTGTTGTAACAAGATCAAATAGAGTATTATAGAAAGAACATTGACTGAAACTAATTAGATCTCTTTTTTGTTCTTTCTTTTGCATGTGTGTGTGCATGTCTACATTTTCTTTTAGCTGTTACTCCTACTTGGATATTGGTATAATTCTTGATATTGGTTTAATTCTTAGGGTTAACCAATAAAGACTATATGTTTCACTAATTTAGAGTAGCCATTCCAAACAAAAAGATGATGGTAGCAATGGTACTATTGCTTAAATGTAATCAAAACTGGGAAATGGACAAACTTTTCATATCTTTCAAGCAATTTTAGTCATGGATTTTTGGCTTCTATGTGAATGCATTGTTAAGAATATTTGTGAAAGTTAATGCCTTTTGTTTTCAGATGGCAGCAAGATTTAATGAGAAATCAGGAATATCAAGTAGTAGTCCGCTTGGAAGCTTCAATAGCATGTTCAATTTCACTGGTTCTTGGCAACTTGATGCAGCAGCCACAAAATCCCTTGCCATGGTTGGGCATTTCATTCCCTTGTATAAGGTCCAATTAGCAAATATGTCTTTACTATTGCATGAGGAAGTTAAGCGTGCTGTTCCTTACTCCTGGGATCCGGCATCCTTGGCAAGGTAAATAGTAATAACCTAGTTGCACTTCTGCTTTAAGTTTCTTTTGATTTCAATTTGTGACATGAAACTTCTGAAGAAGAATAGAAGAAAAGAAATTATAACATAATTATTCAATATAATTAGTTTTTACAGAAAATGCTTTGATTTGGGAAGTGCAAACCTGTCTCCATCTTTTGCTTATAAAATGCAAGAGCCTGAAAGTTCTTAGTCCATTGTAATCTTTCCCATGAATATCAGATATTGTTACAAAATTCTTTATCCTTGTTAATATTGACTTTTAATCATTTATACGTGGAGAAAAATGTACACCAAAATGTCTAGTTAAAGTTTTCACAGACTTGAATTTTGATTGACAGAAGTTTTCTTTCTTTTATTGAATTTTCTTATTGCAGTTTCATCGAAAGTTACGGTACTCACATTGTTACATCTGTAACTATTGGTGGAAGAGATGTTGTTTACATTAGGCAGCATCAGTCGTCTCCTTTGCCAGTGTCAGACATTGAAAGCTATGTGACAGACATTGCGGACCAGAGGTTTCAGGACTCCAAAAGTCATTCAAGTGCAGGTGCTTTGAAGTACAAAGACAAGGTTATCATAAGAACACGCTGATGTGAAAAACTTGTAACTAATTAAAGTGCATTCTCTGAAGAGTCAAAGTTTGAAAAGTCTTAAAAATTTACTGCTTTCTGCAGGATGTAACTGTCATTTTTAGGAGAAGAGGAGGTGATGATCTTGAGCAAAGTCATTCCAAGTGGGCAAATAATATACAGATGGCACCAGATGTGATAAACATGACATTTACACCTATTGTTTCACTGCTGGAAGGAGTGTCTGGTTTAAAACATCTGGCTCGGGCAATTGAGCTGTACTTGGAGTGTAAGTTTGTATGCAAAAATTTCAAGCTCATTCTCTGATTTTGAAATCTGGACTTGACTCATTTTCTATCTTTTTTCTGTTCTAGTGGGGCAATGTTGAACACACACAAACATATTTCTTAATGATTTTTAATCATTTTTCCAAGAAATATAATACTTTGGCTGTTTAAGCTTTTTATTCAATAATCAAGAGTATAAATTGAGAAAAACTTTGGTAGCCATTAAGGTGAAATATAAAATTTTCATTTTGTTGGGAACTTATATATAATGTGGTATGCGGTCACATGGAAAATGTAAATGCATCTGGTTCTGTTGCTGCCACCAGTTTTGCTGTCTTCTGGCAAAGACCTTAGGCTAACAAATTCAGCACCAGATAGAACAACCTTTTCATGTCTTTGATAATGGAGAATGACCTAGAAGATTGTGTATTCATTATAGTAAGATTTATATTTCACATATAGCTGCTGCTGCCACATTTGATAATTTGCTTTAATGTTCTGTTTTCGGCCTGAACACTAATAATCCAATTGCAATATCTACCAGACAAGCCTCCTATTGAGGATCTGCAATACTTTCTGGATTTCCAAATTGCTCGAGTTTGGGCTCCAGAACAGAATAATCTTCAAAGAAAGGAGCCTGTTTGCCCGTCACTTCAGTTCAGCTTGATGGGGCCCAAGCTTTATATCAGCCCAGATCAGGTGATTGTTTTGTAGCCATTATTGTTGTGATACAAGTTAATGTCAATAGGATCATTCTGTTTAAAAGAGTTTCCCTTTTACATTAGAAAAAGGGGAAAATGGGAGTTGGTGCAATGTATGCTGAAAGATGATGAAAACAGCATCTGAGTTCAATCAACACCTAGGTTTCTTTTTTGTGATACTAGTGTTGGAAAGCATTGCTTTCACCTGTTAGTGATTCTTGGATTTGTTTTCCTGAATGGATGCTTATGAAATCTCTAATTGACTCGCTGATGGAAACCAGTATCCTAAGAAGAGCCAAACTAAAGATAACCATGATCCAGCATTTAGAGAGAAGCTTTTGGACTTTTTAAGTGCAATGTAAACTGCAAGCAATCAACTATACAGAAAGCTCAGGCAATTTAAGTTGCTACTTATGTCAGAACCTGATGATTAGTATCAGTAAGATACGTCCATTTTGGGAATGTTTAGGAGTAAAATCACATCAATTGTGGTGTTGCTTGAGTACAGGGGGGCCACTTCTCTGAAATATTGACCCTGAAATATGAAATGTCAGCTTCTAATTCCATAGAGTTAAGCTAGATAATAAATCAGATTGTAGACTGACCTCTTGTTGTGGTTCTCACTTCTCAGGCCTAAAAATTTCTCCGCGTGAACCTGAATTATGTTCTTCACAACTGTTCTCAATGTATATAGGATTCTTAATTTTCCCCATTTACCTCATGATTGGACTGCCTTCTTTAGGATAATGTCTTTCCTTTTCTTAAGAATTGTGAACGTGAATGTAATTCTTCTAATGTCAAAATATGTATGGTATGCAGGTGACAATTGGCCGTAGACCAGTTACTGGTCTTAGACTTAGTCTAGAGGGCAGCAAGCAAAACCGACTCTCCATCCATTTGCAGCATCTTGTGTCCCTTCCAAAAATCCTTCAACCACATTGGGATGTGCATATGGCCATAGGTGCACCCAAGTGGCAAGGTCCTGAGGAGCAGGATAGCCGTTGGTTCGAGCCTATCAAATGGAAAAACTTCTCCCATGTAAGCACTGCACCGATAGAGTACACAGACACTTCCATTGGAGACCTCTCTGGTGTTCACATTGTTACGGGAGCTCAGCTTGGTGTTTGGGATTTTGGTGCCAAGAATGTCTTACATCTCAAGCTCCTCTTCTCAAAAGTCCCAGGATGTACAATAAGGCGGTCTGTGTGGGATCATAGCCCTTCAAACCCATCTGCACCTCGGCCCAATGGAGCATCTTCATCAACTTCAAGTGAAAGAATTGCCAATGAGAAGAAGGAAGATAGTTCAAGCAACATAGGAAAATTAGTTAAAATTGTTGACACAAGCGAAATTTTGAAGGGACCGCAGGATACTCCAGGTCATTGGTTGGTAACAGGAGCTAAGCTTGGGGTGGACAAAGGGAAAATTGTTTTGCGATTGAAGTATTCTTTATTGAATTACTGAGCAAGTATTTCTGCAAATTCTTGCTGTCAGCTTTTCCACACGTGAGGCATCCTCAAACATTCTTTGCATAAAAATCCTTCCTTCTTTTGTTCTGTACATTGTGGCTGTTTGGTTTGTGTTTCCATAGTTAATAGTCACATTAAATATCATAATCTTATTTTCATTTGATTTCTTTTAAGAACTTTTTTGCCAAAGGACTGGACTGGACTGTCCAACAGATTCATCTATTTTAGCTGTAGTAGTCATTCTTTCAACATGATGTGAGCTTCTAGAATGGAGGCATTGTATACTGTTCCTTCTTGTTAGTGTTCATGGTTGATATTGCAGAATTTTATTATTTTCCAAAACCCTTCTCTGCAGTCTTGCTTGCTTGTGGACAATCCCTTTGGGCCCAACTGCAGCAATTTTATCATAACGGACAAGCTCTTTACTTTTTATGTCAAAATCAGGTTTTGGCTGTTCCGGTTTCAGGTTTTCCTTCATAAACCACTTCAGTATTATATCATTACAGTATCTGTATTACTTGGAAAATGTAGAGGTGTCTCTACGACTTGTATAATACAATAGGTAATATTATATTAGAGCTTTCAATCTGTATCAACCCACTCCATTTAGCATAAGAAATGTTCAGTGTGGCCAAAATAGTCTTTCAGTTGACCTGGAACCATACAAATATGTCCAGGAAGTGAAGGATATTTAAGAGAGAAACGTCGGCAAAAGCATTGAAACCCAAGTCTTTGTATTTTTATGTCATAAGTGTTGGTATTCTACTAATTGTCTCTATCAACAAGATGATGCGATTATAGACAATAATTCTAATAGAATGCATATGCAGGGGAAAAAATAAAGGTTAAAAGGCATTCTTTAAAAATTTGGAAAGTGGAAAAGTTCAACTGTACAAGGTGAGAAAACATGTCTGTTGTTTAGGAGGAAATGGACATGGATGCCTCCTCCTGTAACTAATGATGTCATGTCAGCCACTTCAATTACAACCACCATTTTTATTTGGAACAGTCCCTGTTTAGTAAAATAAGACCGTGTATTATTAGATCTTTCTAAATTTAGCATTTTTGTAGAACTCTCACCAGATATTATTGTTGTTGTTTGTAGTTTTATTCAATAATGATCTAAATCTAATACAGTTAAACATTCTTTAAAACCATGATATTTACAGCAAAGAAAATGGCCATCATCTACATTTTTATAAAACCTTTTCTTTGAAAATAAAGTCAGTAAGTTCTGAAACGCTTACATAGACTTTAGTGCTTCAATATGCTTAAGAAATCAGCCTTTGAATCAATCTGTCACAATCTAAGTGCCGGCGAAATGAGAAGTAAGCTTATACTTAATGCTTTTTAATTGTTGAGGTAGGAAAAGATGTACAAAAACGAAATTTTTTTTCTACAAACGGTCGAATAACGCAAGGAACGCCTTATATAACAGTAGCTTCATCCTTTACTATGCCACAAATTTGATCTCCGTCTTCACACTTTCTGAGGTTGGAACCTTAGCACCCTTGTGCTGTGCCATGGTACTTGCATTTCTTTACAATCTTGTACAATTGCAATCTCGAGCTACGTATTTAAAGTTTTCAGTGCTCATGAATGATCCTTTTTTGACTGGTTTACAGGAGAAAAAAGATGTTGTCATAGGAAAGGTGGACTGGAAGGGAAGGCAAGCATTGAGGCACAGACATGGAGGACCAAGAACTGCTATTCTCCCATTAGGCATATATCTAAATATCGTTTATTGAACAAGGCTTAGTCTGGCGATACAAATTCCATTAAGAGGTTTTTATGGCTGATTTTGTTGTTTTCTTTCTCTTTGCAGCCACCTTTGCATTGGAAAACATGTCGGGTGTAGCACTGGCAGTAAACTTGGTGACTTACATCTATGGCACAATGCACTTTGACTTACTAGATTCAGCTAATGAGCTAACCAACTTCATGGGTGTTTCCTACATCCTCTCTATTCTGATGGCTCTCCTGGCAGACGCTTTCGTTGGCAGATTGAAAATTGGGATACTTTCAGGATGTCTCGAGTTCGTTGTAAGCATGTAACTTTTCATACAATTAATCATGTCCACTATCCTACAAACAAAACATATTTTGTGATAATGGAGATGGTAATGAACAATAAACAGTGCGTGCATGTTCAAGGTTCATGGAGTAGCGTACATATATAGTTCTCAACTTCTAACGTATGATGTAACTTATGAGGCAGGGGCTTGTATTGCTAGCAGTTCAAGCTCATTACTCCAAATTGCGGCCGCCTGCTTGCGATATGTATAATCCAGCAGTTCACTGCGAGCATGTTGAAGGTGGAAAAGCTGCACTATTTTTTGTTAGCCTATACCTGCTTGCTCTTGGCAGTTCTGGAATCAAGGCTGCGGTCCCTGCACATGGAGCTGATCAATTTGATGAGAAAGACCCAAAAGAGGACCAGCAGATGTCCAGCTATTTTAACTATGTCTTGTTTGCGTTGTGCTGTGGCGGTGTTGTTGGATTAACCCTCCTTGTTTGGGTTCAAGATCACAAGGGATGGGACTGGGGATTTACAATCTGTGCTCTTGCCTTGTTCTTGGGAGTAACCACACTTCTAGCTGGACTGCCAATGTATCGCATACAAGTCGTTAGAGGATCAAGCGTGCTTCTGGAAATTATACAGGTGTGCCGTCTCTGCCAGTCGATTTACAAGGTGTAATAATTATGGAAGATGTGGATATAAGAAACTGATAATTCTGCTGCTCATTCTTTGTTTCTGATCCCTTCAGGTTTATGTTGCATCATTCCTCAACAGAAAATTTCAACTTCCTGACGACCCTTCAGAGCTCTACGAGATTAGTAACAAGGAAGAGGCAATGGATATGGAGTTTTTACCTCATACCGATACTTTAAGGTTATCCCCGTCTTAATTACTAACACGTCATTGGGTTAAAAGTATGCATCTCACCAATTGAATTTTGTTTCAGGTGGATGGACAAAGCCGCCATACTAACAGCATCTGCAGAGCAAACTGGTAGGCCTGAAACTCAACGTCCATGGAAATTATGCAGGGTTACACAGGTCGAAAACGCAAAAATCTTACTTTCCGTTCTACCAATTTTCTGCTGCACAATTATTATGACCCTTTGCCTATCACAACTCCAAACCTTCTCAATCTATCAAGGTCGAACCATGGACAACCGCATCAGCAAACATTTTGACCTACCACCAGCCTCTATACCAATAATCCCAGTACTTTTCCTTGTCATCTTGATCCCCATGTACGACCGAATAATCGTCCCACTTCTACAAAAGATCACAGGCATTCCCACTGGCATAACTCACCTTCAGCGCATAGGGGTTGGCCTAGTTCTTTCTTGTTTATCCATGGCCACAGCTGCTTTTGTGGAAGTGAAAAGAAAAGGAGTCGCCAGAGATCACAACATGCTCGACGCTGTGCCTGGATTTCAGCAACTGCCCATAAAAATACACTGGCTAGCGATTCAATACTTTATATTTGGAGTTGCAGACATGTTCACATACGTAGGACTTCTAGAGTTCTTCTATGAAGAAGCACCAAAAGCTCTCAAATCCCTTTCTACTTGCTTCCTCTGGACTTCAATGGCACTTGGGTACTTATTTAGTAGCATAGTTGTTAATATAGTGAACAGCGCTACCAGAGGAATTACTAGAAGTGGAGGCTGGTTAGCAGGGAACAATCTTAACAGGAATCATCTGAATCTGTTCTTCTGGTTGCTAGCCTTAATGAGTTTCATCAACTTCTGTATCTATGTGTTTGTTGCTAACAGATACAAGTACAGGCCTAACGATTTTGTGGACTCGAAGGGTCAGGCTTAAACCGGAGAACAAGAAGCATTCTGCCTGGAGAAGACAAAGAACTGATGAGGAACGAAGACTAAGATCCTTTTTCTAATTTCGTGTAAAAGGAAAATATTTCAATGACATAATAAAATTTCTATAATTAAAAATTTATAAGTTTATTTTTATTTTTATTATAAAATTCCAAAAATCATGTTAGTTTCTAACACCCACTGTAAACTTGATTTGTATAAATCCCAAGTATTGTTTGTTATATGAGGGGCTTAGTAAAATTGTAATCAACTTGATCAAAGAACTTTACTTACTCCAAATTAATCTCTTAATCGAGCTCCTTCTTAGGAATGTATTCTCAAATAAAATAAAACCTTGTGTTAATATACTTGCTTATATCGTAGAATACTAAATTCTTTGCTAAGGCTTGAGCCGATTTATTGTTAACCATGTTCTTCATAGCTTTAATTTGCTTCTAAATGAAGCTCTTTCAACAACTTATATTGACAAGTATACGAAGTACATGTAAAGAGTGTGATTATGAGTTTTTCTTTAAACAACTAGAGATTGCATTGTATCTTAAAAGAAAACAAGCTTTTTGTTATCAAGATCTCCGATAAAATCACTATCACAAAAATCTATTAAGTTAAAGGATTTGGAAGATGAGCAAAACATACCATAGTCAATTGTATCTTTAATATTTCGAAGAATTTATTTAGACGCATTTAAATGAAATTTAGATGATGTCTTTATAAATTTACTAGCTAGCAATTCCAAATGCAAATATAGTCATGTATATGTCAAGTACCTCAAGTTTCCTATAAAACTTTTGAATAAAGTTTGGATCTATCTTCTCTTGTCCATCAGAATAGGATAGATTTATTCCACACTCTATAGGAGTGTTAACTGGTCTAATATCTTGAATTTCTTAAGCATCTCTTTCGCATAACCTTCTTGAGTGATGAAAATTCCATTCATTATTTGCTTCACCTAGATTAGTAAGACATCAATCCCATGTCACACATCTTAAACTCTTGGTTTATAAAATATTTGAACTTTTTAAACATCTTTTGATTGTTGCCTATGAAGATAAGATCATCTATATGGATACAAACAAGTAATAAAATAAGTTTATCCTTTTTTAACATAAAGAACACGTTCAAGTAAGCATATAGTGAAACTATTCTCTTTAAAATAATTGTCAATTTAGTTATTCCAAGCTTTTGGCACTTTATTAAGTTTACATACCACCTTCTTTAACTTCAACTCATTATCTTTTTAGCCTTCAACCATATATCATATTGTTTGCTTATTCTTCCTCTAAATAATCACTGTAGAAATTGGGCTTGACATCTAATTTTTGAATTCTCTTATAATGTTAGACAACAAGACGTGTTAATGAATGAATTATTCCTTTGCGAGTAATAAGGCTAAATTCCTCTTCATAGTATATGCTTTACTTTTGCTTGTACCCTTTGACAATAAGCCTTGCCTTATTTGTCTCTACTTCACCTTTGGCATTTTTCTTGATATTGTAGACCCATTTGATTCTAATGGCATGATGACCCCTTAGATGAGAAATAAGTTCCCATATGTCATTCATTTCAATGGCTTGAATTTCTTTATTCATTTTATAAATCCACTTCTCTTTCTTGGTACCATCTTCAAAATTTAAAGACTCAATATATCTAAGTAGACAAAACTAGTTACAATTATAATAAAATTTCTCAAGTCTTCAATATCTTTAAGGTCCCATCCTTATAATTTCTCAGGTCTTCGATATCTTTAAGGTCTCATCCTTATTGGTAATGATGTGGATGATGATGCTTCAAATGAAGGGGTTGGAGAGGTTAGTAGACAAAAATCATTTCAACTTCCTGAAAAACTTCCTTTCTTTTTTCATCTTTAAAATATAAAAATAAATCATAAGATCCCTCCATTTAAAAGCTCCAATCCCAAGTTGCTTCTTCATTAAATTCAGTATCTCTACCAATAGCAATCTTTCCATTTTTTTTAGGTTGAACAACATGTAGCCTTTTGGGCCTTATTACATCCAATAAAAACAAACTTCTTACTTCGATCATCAAGTTCGGAACTTTCTTGCTCTAAAATATGAACTTATGTAATCAATCCAAAGACTCTTAACTGTAATACAAAAGGCTTCATTCCACTCCACCACTACAAGAAAAGTAAGAATTAGTGACAGAAAATTATCGATGAAAAATAAACTATTGCAAATTAGCGACAAAAACCATATTTTCGTCATAAAAATAGATGGAAAAAAATTCGTTTAGCGACAATTCTAATCTCTGTCGCTAAATATGGAGGGAAACTGTCCTAGCAAAATTAGCAATGGACTTTAGGGACGGTAAAAGTTTCCGTCGATAATTACACTGAAATTAACAACAAAAAATTAATATCCATCGCTAAATATAGAGGGAAGTATACTGACAAAATCATTATCGTCAGTAAATAATGCAGGAATTAAGGGCAGTATAATAAATTTTAAAATTTTAAATGGAAATTAGTGATGGAAAATTCCATTGGTAAACTTCATACGTCAGCTGTTGAATGTTATTTACTTAAACAAAACGACGTCGTCTGGTTTAACACCAAATGACGTCGTTTTGAAATCACATTTAAGACACTCGAAAGCCCTCCCCCTCTCCCTCTGGTTCATCTTCTTCGTTTCTTCTTCGACGCTCTTCAGTCTTCTTCCTCCTCTAGTGACTTCCTCTCCCATCTGGTGACTTCCTCTAGTATTGATTTTTGTGTTGAATTCTTTGTGTTGCTGAAGAAGAAATGAGGATTGTTGAAGAAAGCCCATAAGATCTCTATGTTGAAGAAAGCCCATAAGATCTCTATGCTTTGTGATGCTAACATTGCTTTGAACGTTTCTCCAATAAAGGGAAGCTTTTTGAATACTCTACTAAATCCTGGTTAGTACATGTCCTCAATCTTTCTTTCAGCTCTCCTCATCTTTGTGTTAGTTTATAAGCATGTCTTTGATCTGGAATTTTGCTTCTTGTATATTTCTTGTAAGTCTATTAAGGCTATAAAAGATAATTCTTAATGCAATATTCCAACGAGCCATTTTGCCTGATTTGTTCAAAAAATATTGAGTTGGAACATATATTTTTCTCGGTAAATTTACCAACGATTTCTTTTTCACTGTCAGTAAATTTATCTAAGGCCAAATCACCAACGGATTTTTTCGTCGGTTTATTCCATTGGTAATTTATATTACCAACAGAATTTTATCATTTTTTGTTGGAATTTTCCATCACTAATCGATGGATTTCTTATAGTGCACGCTTCTTGTGGAGTGAATATTTCAAACTCTTTGTAAGACTACAATATAAATTGCATATGCAACTACTTTAGCCCAAAACTCTTTAAGCTTCGTCTTACTTTTCAACATGGTTCTCTTCATATTGAGTATTGTTTGATTCTTTCTTTTGACCATTTTGTTTTATTAGGGAGTTCTCAATAATATAAAAGGAATACAAATTCCATGAGTTCAAGCTCTTAAATTTATTATAAGTAAATTCTTTACCTCTATTAGTTCTTAAAGCTTTTATCTTAAAAATACTTTCTTTTTTAGCTAAAGCTTTAAAATTTTTAAAAGCATCAAAAGCTTAAAACTTATATTTCAAAAATTTTAGCCATTTCTGACTACTACAATCATCAATGAAAAGAATAAAATAAGAGCTTTTATTAAATGATTAAGGATTGATCCAACTATAAACATCTGCATAAACAAGTTGGAGTGACTTAGTAGCTCTTGAAATTGACTGGTTTGAAGAAACTTTTCCTTGCATGCTTTTTAAGTAAGTATGCCTCACATAGTTGTTCGAGATGATTTATAATTAAGATGCCTCTTACCTTTTTCTTCTCTCCTAAAGCTTTGAGTGCATTAAAATTCAAATGTCTATACCTCATATGTGATATCCATGAAGAATCACTGACACCAGTTAATGCGAGCATGACCGTGGGACTTTGTAAGCAAAATAGCGTTAAAGATGAGCTAGTAATGCTAGAGGGACCAATAACAAGATCAAGAGCTAAGAAGTTCAAAGAAACGCTTCAATCCTACATGAGTCAAATTGTAGATGGCATAGATTCTCAAGAGATAATGAGGACTAATGACAAGATAACTAATCAATTTGGGCGGAATGAGCAATCCTTCTTCTTTAATTAATTATTTTACGTTATAAGTATAACTTTCTACAACTCATTACTTGTGTCTTAGGCTTGTTTAAAACTTTTAGATTTAATGGGTTGTATTTAAGAAATATTAGTTTGGGCTTTAATTATTTTGGTGGAAGACCCATGTTTAAAGGCCTTTTATATAGTTAGGGTTTCTTTATTTTCAAGGGACATAAATACGTCATACTAAACATTGTTTAGGGTTAGATTTGTTGAATAATGAATTCTATAAGAGATGATTTCTTGTCTTCTTATATTGCATCAATAATATAATTCTTATCAAGGTAAACACTTATGGCCAGTTTATATTCTTGTTTTTAAATCAATCTTATTATATGCGTTTCGTTTCATATAATTGATTCGGGGTTCATTAGGATTAGAGATTTCTTCTTGTTCATGTTCTATCTAAAGTGTGTGTTAAAGGAGTTTCAGGTTCTTTAGCCTTGGGGTTCTGCATCATTTGGTATCAGAGTTTAGCTTATGACAAATTCTTATTTTTCTTGTATTTATGTGCTATTATTATTGTTATTTTCCATTGGAACTTGAAACTAAGGTTCATCTTATTATTATGTTTTTAAAAAAAATTGAAAAATATTAGTAGCTAGACAAGAAGAAAATGTTGCTATAGTAAAAAAAAAGAAAAGATGAAGTGTGAGCATTAAAGATTTCAACGAAAAAGTTTGTTAGTGTTAAAAAAAATCAGTTGGATTGATGTGATTATAGGATTTCCATTTATTAGCTTCCTATTTTGTTTAGTGTTTTTCCTTCATTCTAAGTTTCTATTTTTAATCTCTTATTATTATTGTTATTATTATTTTGTTTCTATTTACAACATAATTAACAAATTGATTCTTGTTAATTTAAATTATGTATTCTTTTAGGCATTATATATCCTTCCTCTTATGTGTCCATTTTGCCTTCTTTGATTTTGATATACTTGCCTATAGTTTTTTGCTCATTGTCTTTCTTAGATCCTAAATCTTAATTTACTATTTGGCTATTACTTTACATCAAGTTTGAGTGGAAAAAGGCTTGAGTGTGTAAGCTTAAAAGAGGGAAAAAGCTAATTTTGAGTGAAACACGAGTGAATTGTTATCTTTTGAGTAAACACGTAAAGGAGTGACTTGTGAGGTTATCTTTTATTGCTAATCATTTTTCTTGCAGCTTTTATCATAAGAATGGCCAGTAGAAGGGATGGAAGGGAAACATTACATGAGGACGAAGACAATGTGCCTGATTTGAAAGTGATATATAAGGCATTCATGAGTGAGTTCAGGAAATTATCTACTAGGATAGATGAGATTGGATGGGAGAATTAATGAAACCAGTAGAATCCAAAATTGTAGTAGATTAATTAGTAGTCATAGAAATCGGGAGGAAGAACTGGAAAGAATAAGTTACGAGTATAAAGATGAAGTGCAATCCGTGAGGGTTAGAGTAAGGAGAGAAGAAAGAGTGGAGAGAAAAGATAGCAACATTAAGTTCATCAAGATGAAGATTTCATCCTGCAAAAGTAAGAATGATGTTGAACTATACTTGGAATGGGAAAGAAAGGTGGACATGATTTTTACTTGTCACAACTATTCTGAAGATAAGAAAGTGAGATTGGCAACAGTAAAATTATCTGATTATGCATTAGTTTGGTGAGATGAATTAGTAAAGAATAGGAAGAGGAACAAGGAATCACCTATACCCACTTAGGAAGAGATGAAAAAGGTGATGAAGAAGAGGTTTATGCCATCTTATTACTATCTAGAGTTGCACCAGCAATTATATAGACTTACACAAGGAACTAGATTAGTAGAAGATTATCACAAGGAGTTGATGATACTATTGATTAAAGCTAACATAGAAGAGGAGCAAGAGGTGACAATGACTTAGTTCACGGGTTGATTGAATAGGTATTCTTTTATGTATAATGGGCAGAAAGTTACCTTTGCTCCTTTATCACCCAAAGAAACATACCTAAAATTAAAAATTCAACAATCATTAAGTGGGGATTTAGGTAGTGAGGTGAAAAAGAAAGAAGAGAGAAAAGAGTCCAAGAGAGAAAAAAATAAATTAAAGGCTCAATAGTGGGTGACTGCACAAGTGAGGAAAAGAAAGTGGGATGTGTAGGAGAGAAGAAGTTAGTAAGTGAAAAGAGAGAAAAGAACATGAAAAGTGAGCAAAGAGAAATTGAGAGGAGTGAAAAAATTAGACACAACCATATTTGTAAGCAAAAGAGAGAGAGTTAAAGAGTGCGTACTTAGGCAAGAGGACTTTAATTTTGATTTGGTTTAAGAAAACTTTGTTTATTAGCACTGACCTTGACCCAGATTTGCCTAGTGCGTTTGTGACCTTGTTATAGGGTGATTAGGTTTGGGTAAATATGTAAAAAGAAAGGTTTGCACAGTAAAGAAAGTCAAAACTTAATGCAAGGAGTGATGGACCATTTCAAGTGTTGGAATGCATATCAATAACAATGTATTATACACACTTGTCAGGTGTGTATAATATTAGTGCTACTTTTAATGTTTCTGACTTATCTCCTTTTGATTTTGATTCAATTTTGAGGATGAATCCTTTTGAAAATGGAGGGAATGATATGAGCACGACCATGGGATTTTGTAAGTGAAATAACACTAAAGATGAGCTAGTAATATTGGAGGGATCAATAACAGGATTAAGAGTTAAGAAGTTCAAAGAAACGCTTCAATCTTACATAGGTCGAATTATAGATGACATGAAATCTCAAGAGACAATGAGGGCTAATGATATGATAACTATTCAAGTTGGGAGAAATAAGCAAGAAGACTTTCCTTCTTATTTAATTAATTATTTTACGTTAAAAGTATAACTTTCAACATCCCACTACTTGTATTTTGATCTTATTTATAACTTTTAGGTTTAATGGGTTTTATTTTAGAAATATTAGTTTGGACTTTAATTATTTTAGTGGAAGGCCCATTTTTAAAGGTCTTTTACATAGTTAGGGTTTCTTTCCTTTCTATGGGTATAAATACTTCAAAATAAACGTTGTTTAGGGTTAGATTAGTTGAATAATGAATTCTATAAGGGAGGATTTCTTATCTTCTTCTATTGCACCAAGAATATTATTCTTATTAACGTAAACACTTCTTGCGAATTTTTATTTTTGTTTTCACATCAACCTTGTTATATGTATTTCTTTTTTATATAATTAATTGGGGGTTTATTAGGGTTGTGAATTTTTTCTTGTTCATATTCTATCCAAAGTGTGTGTTTAAGGGTTTCAGGTTCTTTAGCCTTGGGTTTTCTCATCACCAGTCTTTAAACACATGACCTCGGTAGTGTTTAAGTTCAAAAAACATTATATTACTAGTCATAACCACCTTAGAAATAAGATTAATATCACAACTCTAAGCCAAAGAGTATGACCCTCCATATGAATTTGATGACTATTCTCCAAAGTTCTCCAATTCTTAAAATGTTATTCGTTAGTGTCAGAATATAGTAAACATTATTAGAGCCACATACATTTATTATGAATAATATTTAAGAGTTGAGGTGATATAGTAGAAATCTTAAAGGTAAATAATAACTGAACTTAAATAGTGATTGTGTTGGAGATAAATAATAGCTTTGAATAATAAATCAAGGATATATGGTAGATTAATTGGTGAAGTAGTATAAATGAAAGCAAAGATACAAATTGCTAGACAAAACTTTAAGGTGATGAATTAAAATCAAAGTACAATTTAACTACCATTTTGAGTGACCAATATTGGATAGGTGGGAAGTATTTGAAGTGCTTAAGGAAAACATTAACTATAATGAAAGGAATGAAATTTATAGATGGTCATAGGCAAATGGACAAGATGTGTGGATGCGTTAGAGATGTTGGATAATGATATTTATGGAATGATGATTAGTAACAAGTTTAGATTAGATTAAGTATTAACAATTAAGAGGAGAGATAACAAGAGAATTTAAAACAACTCAGAAATGTTTAAAAAGGAAAGTGAATTGAGATGGAGAGTAAGGTTTAAAAAATTATTTAGACATTTGGTAAATGAAAGGAAATAAGGAATGTTTGAAGAGATGAGTGAATGATGGATTTTTAAAATTTGATAATGGTTTTGTGACGAGTAACTGCATAAGGATGATTAAAAATATGTTCTAAATGGAGAAATGATACAAGTAGATGGAAAGTCATTTTTGAGGGGTAATCTTGGGAGCAGAAATAAAAGTTGAATGAGGATACGGTTAAGACCTAGAAGTAAAAGGGTTAAATATAGTTTACATGCTTATAAATAAGAGTTTAGACAATTCTGTAATGATTTGGGGGCAAGACCAATATGCTATAGATTGTTCAAGCATGATCAAGTCTTAAAAGGGTATTTTTTGGAGGTTAATTCAAAGTTGTACGAACTAAATATGAAAAAGGTTTAATATGAAGAATGTGGATTTAAGTATAAATAAAGTTATGGGATAAGTGGTGCATCATAGAATTTTTATATTAGTTATGCTTTAATCATAGAATTTTTATGTAAGTTATGGTTTAAGGAGGATATATTTTAAATGAAATTGTGATTAGTCAAAATTTTCCTATAGACTTAGAGTTGAATTTAAGCTATTATGTAGTTATGACTTGTCGAACAAGGAGTGAAAATGATTTGAGATTCAAAAAAATATTAGATGTTAAGTGGGAAAATGATTTGAAATATTATTTTATTACTAATTAATTATGCATTTTAAATGTGATGAGGTAAATTTTTGGCATTTTAAATTTGATTTTAAGAACTTTGGATTATGAGATAAATTTGACAAATTGACTTAAATGTTTTAATTAGTTTTATCGTAAGTAGTTGTTTTCATGAATAAAGATATTTTGGAAAGAAATATTTTAATAAGAAAGAGAATTGCAATACGATGAATTTAATAAGATGATATGTTATGATTTAAAAGGTTGAATATAATTTATTTTCAATTGTGTTAAGAACGAAATAAATGTTTAGGTTTTTTTATTAAGGTAAAACGTTGTGTCTAATACTTATAGTGAAATATCTATTATTTGATGTTTTGATATGATGTCCGTAAGAGCATTTTGCAAAGCTTTTCAAATAAATTATAGTTTTATTTGTGCATACATATTTTTGGTATGATGATTTCGTAATTACCTTATAAAATATTACATTCATACATTCCGAGAGTAGGATTTCCAAATTTTAAGGACAAAATTTTATTAAAAGGGGAAGGGTCGTCATGCTCTAAATTTTTGTTTAGTTTTCTTAATTACCTTTTAGTCCCTTTAATATTTATTTTCCCTATATAATGAGCTTTTTCTATTATTGTATTCTTGAACTTGATTTTTGGTAAATATTTTGTATTTTAGTGTTTAAAAGAGCAATATTCAATTTTTTGTTCCAAGAATTAGTTTAATGAGGAATATTTGGTTAAAAATTGGTGAAAATTTTGAGAATAAATTTGGTGACTTAGAGTTTTTGGAGAAAAGAATAAGAATAATTAATGTTAGTGAATAAATTGTAGAAAATGAGTTAGAGGTGGAATGCAATTATTAAAGAAAAATTAATTTGAGGTAATTGATGTGCCTATGAGTGATAAAATATGTGAAAATATATTAGAAAATAAAAATAAAAAGTGGATAGACAATTGAAGGCAAAAGAAAGAAATAGATGGAGAGATGCTCATTAAGAAAATAGTCAAATTTTCATAATATGAGGCATGGATATAATTGCTTTTTTTCTTTTTTATATGTCATTTAGGTTTTAATGTCTGAAAAAGAAGGGGATCTAAGATAGAAAAGGAGACACTCTTAGAAGATAAGAGGCAAGAGAGTGAAGGAAGAAAAAAAAAGAGGTTTGGAAGAAGAAGAAGACTTGATTTTCAGCAATATGTGAGTGAGATTGCATTCCTTCGTAAGCCCCTCTTAATATTATTTTTTGTATGATGATTTTGAGTTAATTTTTGTAGGATACTCATCTTTCATGGTTGTTTATATATATTCTTAATGACTAGAAAAGAGTTTGAGGAAATATTGTTTAATTTGTGGGACATAGGTTAATAAGTGTAGATGTTTTATTTTGGACATGAATGACTAAGTTGTATTTCTCTAATTATTTTGGAGTCAAAAGTTGTGAATTTGACAAAGTGCAAAACATAAAAGTTATATAATAAATATGTCGAGTTTATTTCCATAAAAGAACAAATGCTCAAATTTTACATGTTAACAGATATGGTTAAATTTTTTAAATTGGTCAATCTAGTAGGATTAAAGTTGAATATGGTATTATACTTATAATTTGAGGGCTTATAGTACTGATCTAGAATTTGGTTAAAACATGAAAGTTATAGGTTTAGATGTTGCATAATTACATGTAAAATGGTTTGAGTAAATTGTTATAATTTGGAAGATAGAGCTAATTTACCATAAGTTATTTAGGGTGTTATGGCATCTAATGTGTTCTATTATTGCGAGCTAACTTCAGGGACAATATGAATTAAATTCAAGAAGGTATTTAACCTGAAAACTATATACATATGATCATTAAGTGTGTGAAATTTTGTGTTTTATATCTAAATGTACTTTAAATTATGTTTGTTGAGAATTTGTTCCTCTATAAGTATGTGATTTAGTTAGTCATTGTGAATGTCCCATGAGAAGGTTATGTTGAAATTTTATGGCATATACCTTTGAACTTTTTACTAGAGTAGAAGTTGGTTTTGTTTGAAAATGTGTAGTGAATTGAAGTGGTCTCTATGAAAAATTGATAATGAATGGATTGCTTGAATAAAAATGAATAAAAGTCTTAAGTAAAGTGACTCAGGCAAATTTCTTTAAATAAAGTCCAAAGTGACGTGACTTAGGCAATGTTTTTTAACAAAGATATAAGTAAGGTGGCTTAGGAAAATACCTAAATGAGGTGACTTAGGCAAAATTTCATTAAACAAAGACTAGGGATGGCAGTGGGTTGTCAACCCGATTAATATCTGTACTACCCGACCCTAAAAAATTGGATATGGTGGCTAAAAAATGGATTTTAAATGGATGTTAAAAAATGGATGTGGATATGGATTTGGATATGGGTCTAGTAATAATCCGAACAGATGGATACCCATACCCGATCCGTTTTTATTAACTTTTTTTTTCAGTACATATATAATATTTCACTTTACTCTTATATAATTTACTACTATTGCGTAATTACTAATTACTAAAGTTTCAAATAGCAATATTAATTGGTACACCGTACATATATAATTATCAATTAGATACAAAGTAACAAAACCTAACAATCTTATTCCAAAATAATCGACTGACGTAGATGTTCCAAGTTCATTCATAGAAACAGACTGTCGACCTCAAGCGTTCCAACTTCCAACCAGCCTCGCTGCCGCTGTATCCTTCCAACGCACAGTCACTCTCACTCAACTTGCCGCTGTCACTCTCGTCTCAAGTCTCAACTTGAGCACCTGTTGTCGTCTTGTTCTTGAGCACTCAACTTGAGCACCTAACAATCTCAACTCTCAAGCACATGCACTGTCGCTCAACTTGCCACTGCCGCTGTCGTCAAACATTCCAACCTTACGTTGGACAACCTTACACTGCCGCTACTGCTTAGTTCATATCATACCTTATTTGCGATAGCTAAGAGTCAGAGGAGAGCACATACCGTCATACACTCATACCCATACGTTGGTGACTTGGTGTAATCCATCGAAGAGAGGTAAATCCAATACTAATTATTTCTAATTTCATCCACCACCTACACGGCTACACTTGTTTAAATCCAGCTAATTCCATTGGATTGTTCCGTGATTGTATATCGTTT
>JANTNU010000002.1:37104675-37118222 GCA_024752395.1 Erythroxylum havanense
TTGGAATGAAAACTTGATACCCACCCTTTTGGGGGTTTAGTGGATTCCCAAATTTAATGGAATAAATCCATTCCCTTCTAATTGAAAACCCCAAAGTAAACATTATTTTTTACTATTATTCTATTCCTTCATTCCCAAACCCTCAAACCAAACAACCCCTCAAATTGCACAATCAAATTGAGCTCAAGTCATCTAAAATGATGTTTTACTCTCTAACTTTTTTTAATTTACTGAACAAAATAATGTTGCTTTGATCTTAAAATGCCGTGGTTTTGAGCAAAGAAGTCAAGTTATTGGAGTCGGGTCAGATGAGATCAAAATTGCCAAGTGTACTTATAATTAATGTATAATTAGCAGATAAAATAAACAATATAATTCCCTAACAGAAACATATAAATGAAATAAAAATCTTCGGCAAGCCGAATCTAGAGAGTCGATTCGGGTATTAATTTTGGATGGAAATACAAGGAGTGAACAATGAACATCAGCGCTGTCACTCATACCTAACTGTTTTTAGATAACGCTCTTAAATACTTGGTACCTGCAATCATTCATCTTAATTGTTTCTTTCCTTGTTAAATCTTCATTAACTTAGTTAACAAAACTAGCAAGATTTCATTTTAATACTTGTCTATAGATTTAACCACCTTGAGTTTAATTTGTACAAGCTTTGTAGACTATTGCATAATTGGAAATTTAGAAACTCGATCCCATATGCATGTATTGCTGATCTTGTTATAAACCACCAAGATTCTCGTCACAATTCTCAGATTTGTCTTCCAGGTGAATTCAAACATGGTACGATTTCTACTTCATGTCTCCCGTCTCCACTTCTTCTGATCAATTCTATAGATATGTTTTGAATAACTACATGGCTATTCTCCCTCGACAAATGTTCTTCATCTTAACCAGGATTATGAGACTGTTGAAGGAAAGGTTGATTGGCATGGAGAGCCAGCTATAAAATGCAAGCATGGAGGAAAAAGGGCATCTTTATTCGTTCTAGGCAAGTACCATGTTATATTATATTATCAAAGAAAACATAAATATGTGAGCCATTATTCTAAAACATTTCTGGATGTGGTGTGTATGCAGGCATGATGGTGTTAGATAGTGCAGCAAATGTGGCGTTGCAAGTTAATTTGGTGACATATCTCGTTGGGGTGATGCATTTGGAGCTAGCAGATGCTGCAAATCAGCTAAACAATATGCTTGGCACCGTCCACATTCTCACTTTGCTCATTGCAGCTTTTGCAGACACTTATTTTGGAAGATACAGAGTTGCCATAGTTTCAGGATTCTTCGAGTTCTTGGTATAGCTATATATTTGTTGCTTGCTTTGTTGAGTTGTTTCTGTACAATTTTCTGAATTTCTTTTCCTTAGTTTTATTTATTCAGTTACTGAAGTTTGAAGATTCAAAGGCAAAACAATCAGATTATTGACTTAGAGCAAGAAATTTTGTGCAGGGAATAGCTCTGCTTACGATTCAGGCACGTTTCCCATCTATGAAACCACCGCCATGTAACGTCTTCAGTGAAGGTTCCAACTGTCAAAAAGTTGAAGGAAGCGATGCTGTGCTTCTCTTTATTGCTCTATACATGATAGGCATTGGCCTCGCTGGACTGAAAACTTCATTGCCGCCACATGGTGCTGATCAATTCGACGATAAAGATCCCAGAGAGCTCAGGCAAATGGCCAGCTACTTCAACTATCTCGTGCTCTCTGTAGCTTTTGGTGGTTCTGTCAGCTTAACATTTATAGTCTGGATCCAAGACAACAAAGGGTGGGATTTGGGTTTTGGAGCCAGTTCTGCTTCTATTCTTTTTGGTCTGGTCTTGTTTTTAGTTGCTCTGCCAGTTTTCAGAATTCATGCTCCTCAAGGATCTTCTGCCATTACAGAAATCCTACAGGTTTGTAACTTTGGACGAGTCAATTATAACCTGTTTGATTATATGCAATTAGAGGCAAGGTTCTAATTGAAGTTGTAGCGTAATATAAGAACCAGTATTACAGTCCGCTTGATTTAAATTACAACAGCCCGGCCCTATTGCCATCTCTGGCTCTACTTGTTACAGGTATATGTTGCAGCTTTACGTAAGAGAAAACTTAAACTTCCTGAAGTTCCTGCAGACCTCTATGAGATTTCTAAGGAAGACGAAGCATCTTTCACAATAGAGTTTCTGCCTCACACTGATACTTTCAGGTTATAACTTAAGAAGATTAAGCATTTCCAATCTTGTGATAACGAATTACGAAATTAAGTTTACGGTGCCTCTCTCTCAAAGATATTAAATTTTATCCTCTTCAGGTTTCTAGACAAAGCAGCTGTCAGACCACCGTCGACAGTGCAACTTGAGAGACCAGAATCCATCAATCCATGGAAACTATGCAGAGTCACACAAGTTGAAAACGCCAAAATTGTACTTGGCATAATGCCCCTAGTCTTTTGCACCATCGTTATGACCGTTTGCACAGCTCAACTCCAAACTTTTTCGGTCCAACAAGGTCGAACAATGGACGCAAGAATCTTCAGATCCATTACACTCCCTCCAGCCTCCCTACAAGTCATTCCATACATAATCGTTACCGTCTTGGTTCCAATATACGACCGTGTTTTCGTTCCCATTGCTCGTAAAATCACAGGCCATCCCACCGGAATAACAAACCTTCAACGAATAGGGGTAGGCCTGTTTCTCTCTTCTGTGTCCATGGCTATCGCCGGAGTGATAGAGGTGAAGAGAAAAGCCGTGGCGACAAGGCACAACATGCTCGACGCTGTCCGTGGTATTCAGCCATTGCCCATTAGCTGTTTATGGTTGTCAATCCAGTACATGATATTTGGCATCGCAGACATGTTCACATTCGCTGGTCTACTTCACTTCTTCTACGCAGAGACACCAAAAGGACTGAAATCAGTATCTACTTGCTTTCTTTGGATCTCCGTGTCTCTAGGCTACTTTTCGAGTAGTATATTGGTTGAGGTAGTGAACAGCATAACGGCACATATTACGAAGAACAGAGGCTGGCTGGCCGGAAACAATCTTAACAGGAACCATTTGGAATACTTCTACTGGTTGCTTTCTATAGTAGTTTTGATCAATTTCTTTGTTTATCTAACTTTTTCCAGGAGGTATAAATACAGGCCTCAGTACGATATGGTTTATGTTTAGTCTTAGTCAGGCCAAATTAAGAGAAACCAAGGAAACATTTATTCTTTTTCCCTCTATGGAAAATTTGGTTCTTTCTATTGTTATTTTTAGCTTTTGTTTTATATTTTTAGTTTTTGATTGCTTAGGATTTGTAATATAAAAACAAGAAAAATAAAAATTTGTTTGGTCCTCGGAATAAAAACAACAACAAAAAACAAAAACTAAATGAGATAAGTTAGTAAAGGACTCTCTCATCTTAAGTGAGGTCGCGGATTCAAACCCGTCTTCATATATGCAACCGTTTAAAACTTGAAGTTAGAATTTTGCCTCCTACAAGAGATCTACCTTGTTCGAGCGGAATTTAGTCTGGACGTAGATGATTTAAAAGTATCTTCCTATAGTTAAGACCCTCCTAGAATATCTCGTAGACAACAAAAAAAAAATCAATTGAAACAATGTTAATTTGAAATCAGAAGTTGTTACTTTGAAATTAACTAGATTTTAAAATTTTAATTTAATTAATAAGTTCATATATAAATAAATATTTCAATTATGTAATTGCGACATATTGTCATTGATTTATGTTTGAATATATAAAATTAAAATACTTACTCTTTTTTTAATGAAAACAACCAAAGTCTCGTTTTTAAACTAAAAATACTAATTTTTTACAAAATTTATATTGACATTAAATCAAATAAATATAAAATATAATCCAAATAAAATTTTAAATAATTAAAAATTAATTAAATTAGAATGATATAATTCTAATAAAAATTTAAATAAATTGAACATTTATTAAGTTAAAATTCTTTAATATCATCTTCCTATTATATTCAAAAAAGAATTATCTTTTTAATGTAATAAATAACTAAAATATATTCCCATAAAGTAATAAAATTTATCAAAATTAACTTTTAAAAGTTCTAAAATCTTGTAGAATTCCTAATTGGTAAAAAATAATTTCCTGTTTATTAAGATGAACTATGATTCACAAACAAATATTTGTATAAAAATAAAACAAAAATTGCAAACACAACTTAATTTAATAAAATAAAATACTTTTTATTAATAATTTATTAATAAATATTATGTAAAAGATTAAAATAAATTTAATTAACTAAAAATTTTATCTTAAAGTTTTTATTTTATATTATTACCGATATAATAATATAATTATATTAATATTAATAATTATATAAAACATTGTTTTTATTTAAAAAATAAAAACAAAAATTAAAAATTAGAATAAAAAATAAAAAAGAAATCAAACGCCACCTTTGTTCCTTGCCCATCCCAATCTAACAAGGGACGAGGTTCAGTTCTGGGATACAACGGCATAACCTTTGAGTGCCCTCTTCACTCACTCATTAGAAGCTTAACCTTTCTGAGTCTCCTAGTTTTGTCTCTGCCATCTACTCCATCTTTATGGATATCCCCGAAACAGCTACAGCAACGACTGCCCAAAAGCACTTTTATTCGGTGTGGGCAGTCCCACCGGAGGACGTTGCATCGAGAGCCAAGAAGTTGATGGAGGGTCTGCGATCGGAGTTTGGTGGACCCCAGTTTGAGCCACATGTTACTGTTGTCGGAGCCATCGCTTTGACGGAGCACGATGCTTTGGACAAGTTTCGATCCGCTTGCGACGGACTCAAGGCTTATACTGCCACCGTTGATCGTGTGGCGACGGGAACTTTCTTTTATCAGTGTGTTTACCTCCTGCTTCATCCAACTTCTGAGGTGAGAGTTCGTTGTAACTTTGATTGCTATAGAAAATGCTTCTTGTATTTGATTTGTGTGTTGCTTCTTCTTGTGGATGCTAATAATTTTATTTATTTATTTGGGGACATATCTTTAAATCCCAACTTTGAATTTTTACCAAGTGTTTGGACTTCTTTGTCTGAATTGATCTTGCAATGCTTTTGATCTAATGATTATCTGCCCCACATGTCAGAATGGGTTGGTTTTGTGCTATTTTTCTCTGATGCAGTGAGCATCTCGATTTTCTGCCTTTTTCATTCCAGGTAGTGGAAGCAAGCGAACATTGTAGTGAACGTTTTGGCTACAAGCGCTCTACTCGTAAGTTCTTCGACCGAGGGAAAGTTTTCTTTTTCCCCATCTTCTTACTTTTCGAGCTTCTGTCATCTTTTGAACTCAAACAGTAGTATATAAGTAGTGTCTCTCGAGAGGATCTTTGCATCTCTTGGTGATGGCTTTGTAAGTAGCAGGAAAGAAAATGCTTTGATGCTTTTTTTAAAACTGATACTACCTGCACTTAAATCAACGTTTCAAGTTCTTGGGTTCTGCTTCATAGGCATCTTCCTTGTTATACGAATGAAGTATTTCTTAGACTTTTCAAACGTACACTGAATTATTAAATGGTTGATTTTCATCGATAAAAGAAACTTCTGCTTGGACTTGCTGTTTGTATATGTTCATCCTTTTGCTGCTGATCTTAAAATGTAGGAATTGGATGTTGATAGGTTAGGAAATGACAAAGCGACTATCAAACTTTTGGAGCTTTATTTTCTGTTTCTAGTCTTTGGTTTGAGGTGAAGGACTTTACGTAGGGACTGATGTTTACAAAGCCTCCCAGTTCAGAATCTCTTAAGTATTCAACTTGTCAATTTGCATGCCTAATGCTCATTTATTGCTTAGTCTTGGATTTACAGAGTTACTTAGAGAAATCCTGCAAAAATATGTTTTTGGATATGAGAGAAACTTACCATCTGCCTTATACTATGGAAATTACTTTCTTTGGACTTGTTCATACCAATCCCTCTCATAATTTGCTAACAATTAGTTTGGGTATCATTACAGCTTATATGCCGCATCTTAGCCTACTTTATGCGGATCTAACGGATGATGAGAAGAAAAGAGCTGAAGAAAAAGCTAATAAACTTGATGATAGCATCAACGGCCTGACCTTCAAGATAAGTTGCCTTCAATTGTGGAAAACAGACACTGAGGACGATACTCTGAAGTCTTGGGAAAAAATTGCAGAATGCAGTCTCAGTTCCAACTAGTAGTCGTACTATTTTGGGTGCTTTGGGTTTGGAATAAAAGTGTGTGCTCGTCTGACTGCTACTTACAATTTGGCATTGTCAGAAAGCAGTCAGATTTCTGTATAAATTTCGCTAAAGCGACGTATTATCGAAAGATCTGGTAATTGCAGGGCTCTGTCCAGTTTATTCAAAGATTGTTTTCATGGTATGTACAGTGGTGTGATGGCCCTATTGAATTATGAAGCTGCTAAGAACAGGAAAACAAACCCTGCAAGGAAGCAAGAAGATAACGACTTGACATTTTTTAGATAATTATTTCTGTAATTTATATGTTGTAAAACCATATAGCACCATCAGTTATTCAGTTAATTAGATACTTAGGCTGAATGGTAAAATTACTGAACCTGACTCATCCAGTGATGATTATTCACATTAGGAGCTTTGCAACACAATGATAACGTCCTGGATGGTCAATTCTACTAAGCTCTAAATTGCTGGAAAAGATTTATGGTTTGACTATGCCTTTAAGATGAAGAATTCAAAAAGTAGGTTCCATGGATAAGCTTTTCATTCAGCAGATTTATAGGAAGCAATTGTTGATAGACAAATAACACAATTCGCTAACACAGCAGATTTATAGGAAGCAATTGTTGATAGACAAATAACACAATTCGCTAACAGATTCGCCAAATATTAACATCAAGAAAAAACTCTTCAACTTGCAGTAGCAAAACAACGTGAGAATAAGAAAATGATTGAAATAAACACCAAGATTTATATAGAAAACTCTCTAGTGTAGCGAAAAAAATCACTAGTTAAATTGAGAAATAAATCCACCAAAATTAATAAGGATTTGCAAAAATTGATCTCTTAATTAACAACAAGAAGTTGTTTTTCAAAGTTTCAGGATTGAAATCAAATTTGATATCACAATCAACAACACTCAAACCAATTCCGAAAATAATCAAACAAGTATGAGAATCTAACACTATTTGCCCTTTATATCACAAAATAAGGTTTTTCTTTGTGTAAGTAACCGTTTATCTTCAACACTGCCTCATTCGCAATTATACATAGTTACATAGAGTTACACGGTCTCAATACATGGCAATGTATCTTCCATAGGTGTGTACGTTGACCATGTGTGTCTTCGATCTTCACATGTTTACAAAGAATTACACGATTGATCTACACAGCCATGTACGTCAAAACACGGGCGTTTGGCACTCTAAACGGCCGTGTATCTCTTTAGAAAAGATTTGTGCGTCTTGTTTTCACTTATTTGTGATTTGTATGAACCATAAATCCATTTACAATCACCGAAAGTCTCAAAATAGGGTTGGGGAAGACATTTTATTCTCTAGATCAAATATGGGGAAGACACGTTATTCTCTATCATCTACTTAAGATGTATTAAAGGATCTATCCCTCAATGCGCTAAAGTTAAAGACTTTATGAGAGCCATTGCGGAGCAGTTTATGACTTCTGACAAGGTCATGACAAGAACCCTAATGTAGAAACTCTTAGGTATAAAATTTGACGATTCGTAAAGTGTGCATAAGCATATTATGCAAATGAGAGACATTGTTGCACAATTGAAATCTCTGGACGTTGAAATATCTAAATCATTTCTGGTGCATTTTATTCTTACTCCTTTTCCAATGCATATGGTCCTTTCAAAATTTCCTATAACACAAATAAGGATAAATGGTCTGTTAATGAGCTTTTGACCATGTGTGTTCAAGAGGAAGAAAGGTTAAAGCATGAGAAGTTTGAAAGCTCAAACTTGACTATTTATGATAAAGGAAATGTCAAAACTGACACAAGTTCTGTTTTGTCCAAGCAAAAGGGAAAACAACCAATGAAAACACATGGAAAACCAAACAACTTCTTCTTTTGCAAAAGAAAGGGCATATAAAGAAAAATTGCCTAAAGTACTAGAAATGGGTTGAAAGAAAGGTAACATCTTCACCTTTGTGTATTATGAATCTTGTTTTGTGCAAGTACCAAATAATACTTAGTGGATTGATTCTGGCTCTTCAATTCACATTGCTAATAACAAGTAGGGTTTTCTCAATTTAAGGAAGTCGAAGGGCAGTGAACAAGGCATCTATCAGGAAATGGGATACGTTCAACAGTGGGGGCTATTGGGACTTATAGACTTGTTTTGAAATATGGTTTTGTTTTGGATTTGGAAAACACTTTATCTGTTCCTTCTTTTCAAGAAATTTAATTTCGATTTTCATATTAGTTGCTTTGAGCCATGGATTTTATTTTTATGACTCTATTTTTAGCTTATTAAAGAATAAAGTGAGTGATGGTTATGGAAATCTTGTTGAAAATCTATATAAAATAGATTTGGATTCTACTTTTGAGAATAACCTCTTAACTATGCATGTTGAGAATGTTGGTACTAAAAAAACGACTATTGATGAACATTCTTCTAGATTATGGCATATGAGATTAGGTCACATCTCTATTGAGAGAATTAAAAGATTGGCGAATGATGGGGTATAGACACCTTTAATTTTACTAATTTTGGTACTTATATAGATTGCATTAAAGGAAAACAACTTAATAATACCAATAAAGAATCTTAAGAATTTCTCAAATTTTAGAAATCATACACACTGACACTTGTGGATCATTTTCCACTCCTTGTCTAAATGGTAAGAGATATTTTATCTCATTCATTGACAACTTTTCTAGATATATGTATCTCTACGTATTAAATGAAAAGGCTGAAGCATTTGATACTTTCAAGTCTTATAAAGCTGAAGTAGAGAAACAAACATAAAGGAAAATAAAGCCTATGTGATTAGACAGGAGTGGTGAATTTATGGTCGACATACTAAACAAGGACAAATAATTGTTCCATTCACAAAATTCTTAGAATAAGAAGCAATTGTGGCACAGGACACAACATTAGGTACATCACAACAAAATAGTGTAGCTGAGAGGAGGAATCGAATGCAAGCAGTATGATTAGTAATTCAAATCTACCATTATCATTTTAGAGTGAGGCTATAAAAAGGACAGTATATATATATATATATATATATAGGGTTTAAACTAAGGTTGTTCCAAAAACTCCTTGAAAGGTTAGAAACCAAGTTTAGCATATATACATGTCTGGGGTTGTCCAGTTGAGGTGTGGGTTTACAATCCTCAAATTAAAAAATTGGATTCAAGAACCCAAAGTGGCTTCTTTATTGGCTATGCAACTAACTCAAAATGATACAGGTTTTATTGTCCTTCGTACACTTCTAAGATTGTCGAAGCTAGGAATGCCAAATTCCTTAAGGAGTTTGATATTAGCGGGAGTGAAATTTCTTGTAATTTACAATTTAAGGAAGTAAAAGAAACTGATTCTTAGTGAAAGAAAATGAGTTGATTGAAGAACAACCAATTCATGAAGAGTCACCCCATGAAAGACAAACTCATGAAGAAACCTTTATTCAAAAATTAGATGAAACTTTTGAACTCAGGAGGTCTTTAAGGCTTAAAATACCAGCAATTTTTAGCGATTATGTTGTATACCTACAAGAGTCTGATTTTGACATTCGACTTAAAGATGATCCTAAATCCTTTTCATAAGCTATGAAGGAAGAAACTTCCAATTTATGATACAATGCCATGAAGAAAGAGTTGGAATCAATGGCTAAACATCAAGTCTGGGATCTCATTAAGTTACCAAAAGGGGCCTTATTAGTTAGTTGCAAGTAGTTTTTCAATACCAAATGTGACTCCTCTAGTAATATTGAATGATATAAGACTAGACTTTTAACCAAAGGCTTAGGGATGTAAATGCCAGCTTGACCCCAAGTTAGGTGGCCCAAAATGCGTTGGAGTTGGCAGGCTCGACCTATCCTTATTTTTTTAAAAATTACAAAATGATGTCATTTTTATTGTTCCAACAGGCCCAGCTTATCAGCTTGTGGCCCGGTTGGGTTGCACAATTTTGGCCTGTGGCCTAGTCAACCAGGGGAAAATTGACATCCTTATAAAGGTTTCACTCAAAAGGAGGGTATTAATTATCATGAAACTTTTTCTCCAATTTCTAAGAAAGATTCTTTTAGAATTATTATAGCATTAGTAGCACATTTTGATTTAGAGTTATATCAAATGGATATAAAAATGACATTTCTAAATGGGGATCTTGAAGAAGAGGTATATTTGAAACAACCTGAGGGATTTAATGAGGAATATAATTCTCAACTAGTTTGCAAGTTTAAGAAATCTATATATGGATTGAAATAGGCCTCTCGTCAATGGCATATAAAGTTCCATAACATAATTGTCTCATATCGTTTTGTTGAGAATGTTATGGATCAATGTATTTATATCAAATTGGTTGAGGGAAAATTTATTTTCTTAATCCTATATGTAGATAATATAGTACTTGTATGTAGTGATTTTATTTTGTTACATGAGACAAAACAATTTCTATCTTGAAACTTTGAAATAAAGGATCTGGGTGAAGTTTCTTATGTCATTGACATAGAAATTCATAAAGATAAACCTCAAAGGACTCTAGGACTATCTCAAAAAACCTACATTGAAAAAGTTTTAGAAAGGTTTCATGTACAAGAATGTGCTCTGAAAGCATCACCTATTTTTAAAGGGGATAAATTAAATTTGTCTCAATGTCCCAAAAGCATTATAGAATAAAAGGAGATAAAAAAATAAATCATATGGTTCAGCAGTTAGAAGTCTTATGTACACACTTGTTTGCATATGACTTGATCTTATGTTTACGATAAGAATGCTTGGAAGATACCAAAGTAAGGTTTGACATATTTGAAAACAACTAAATGAGTTATGAGATATCTAAAAGGAACCAAGGATTTCAAACTCACATATAGTTACTCTGATCAAATGGAGATTGTCAGGTATTCAAATTCAGATTTTTCTGGATGTCAAAATACAAATAAATCTACTTTAGGATATATTTTTCTTCTTGATGGAGTTGTTGTATATTGGAGGAGTACGAAACAATCAATAGTTGCATTGTCGACTATGGAGGCTGAATATATTGCTTGCTATAAATGAACATCAGAAACATTGTGGTTGAAGAATTTTATCTGAGGGTTAAAGTTTGTTGATATTGTATCAAGACCATTGTTGATATATTGTGATAATACCTCTACAATCTCATTTGCTAATAACAAGAATAATATGAGTCGAAGCAAGCACGTCAACATAAAGTATCTTACAGTTAGGGAGCTTATAAAGAGTCAAGAAGTATCTATTTAGCATATAAGTACAAAGCTAATGGTTGTTGATCCTTTGACTAAAGGAATACCTGTTGAGTACTTTAAGGATAATGTAAAATGTATGGGGCTAATTAGTGGCTGATCTTATTCAATGTTGCATTATGATCATTGTTGTTTCTTGTGTACAAACTTATAATTATTTTGACATATGTTATTTATGTGCATTCAAGTTATATTTCATATTATATGTTTCTTTGAGACATCAAGTTGGACTTAGAATAACTTGTAGGAAGTTATTCATCAATTTCTTTACAAATTTCTATACATTTAGATAATAATTTCTTTAATTTTATGCAATTAATTTGGACATAAATATTGATTGCAAATTTTGTCATTTGCTTTCTTTTTATAATATTAAATCACATGAGATAAGTGGGAGAATCTAAATCATTATCAAAGTTTGATAAATTTATTTTATCAATTAAATTTTGGAGGTTTACATTTAATCTTATCTTTCTATTAAGTGGCTCAAGTGATTTAATTGATATGAGATAGCAAAACATAAGGATGATGGTTAAAGGTTAACTTGGCCATAAATATTGATTGCAAATTCTGTCATTTGCTTTCTTGTTATAATATTAAATCACATGAGTCAAGTGGGAGAATGTAAACTGTTATCGAAGCTTGATAAATTTATTCTATCAATCCGTAAAATTTTGGGGGTTTACTCTTATCTTTCTATTAAATGGCCCAAGTGATTTAATTGATATGGGATAGCAAGACATAAGGATGATGGTTGAAGGAGTTAGAGACAAAATAAGGGCGTTATCTCCAGTTAAATAACTACCTTGATGGTGGGTAGTTATCAAGTTATTTGTATATATATATATGAATCCTTAGACTACATAGATAATACGTATTTTCTATCAAGATGCATGTATGATATAGAAACATGTTAGGCTAAACTATAATTTTTGAGTGACTGAGGACTTTTTATTGGAGTTTCAAGACTTCAAGAGATTCTTCATTGTTGTAGTTCTTCTCGAGTATTACTTGGATAACATGGTTTGGAGGTATTATTATTATTTTATATGAATCATGTTGAAATATTACACCATCTCTGATAAAGTTTTTCAATTTCTACCTTCCATTATAATTACTTTGATATTACGGGTATGAGACAAACAATACAACTCTCTAAAAAATCAATCAAATATCAACAACAAGAAAAAAACTTTTCATCTTGTAGTAGCAAAACAATATAAGAATAAGAAACTTAATGACAAAACAAACACTAAAATTTACTTGAAAAACTCTCTAATATAGAGAGAAAAAATCTACAAATCAAAATGGCAAATAATTTCACTAAAATTAATAAGGATTCATAAAAGTTGATCTCTCACCCAACAATAACTCACAAAGTTTTAGGATTAAAAACAAAGTTGATAGTACAATCAACAAACACTCAAACCAAACCCCGAAACAATTAAACAAGGATGATAATCTGACACTATTAGCCCTCTCTATGTTGTTTCTCACTTTTGGACATTATGATCGCACTCTCTACAGAAACTTATGTTTTTTTTTTCTCTTTTATATTACAAAATAAGTTTTTTGTACTGGACACGGTTACTTACACGATCGTGTACACAACTGTGTATCTTTCGCACCGCCTCATTCGTAATTGTACACAGTTATAAAGAGTTATACGGCCTCCATACATGATTGTGTATCTTCACATAGGCATGTATATTGATCGTGTATGTCTTCAATCTTCATACATTCTTTTACACATTTACATTGACTTATATAGTTGTAGCACATTACATGGTCGTGTATCTCTTTGTAAGAGATTTTTCAATCTTATTCACTTGTTTATCATTTCCACAAACCATAAAGTTGTTTATAGTCACCGAAAATCTCAAAATAGGGATGGACACTCCGATTTTTTTTTTTGGGTGAAAAGAGGGGGCATGGCCCAATGCATTAACAGAATAAAAAAGTTACATGGAAACTAATCGGGATACGTTGGCCCCTATAACATCACCAAGAATCATGTACTCAAGCTCGTGAGGGCAAGTGGGCAAACAATGCACTCCCAAAGGATAACCTAGTGCAATATTGGCTAACCGATCCGCACATTGGTTAGCTTCTCGATAAATATGTTGCATCTCAA
>JANTNU010000002.1:37310894-37322454 GCA_024752395.1 Erythroxylum havanense
AAAGCATCTATAACACAATACATATACAAAAACACTCATTTCATACATTTAATATTTCTAAATTCCACTAAAAGATCAGGGTCTAACATTTTTTGTTTCACAAAGTTTGGCTATGCCAAAATTTAATACTTTTGGACCAAAGTTTTCATCCAGAAGGATGTTATGAGGCTTGATGTCAAAATGCAAAATCTGCATAACATAACCTCTATGTAGATACTCAATGCTAACTTCAGGAGAAAACAATTATTTGTCTAAAGAATCATTAGGCATGAACTCATACACAAGAGCATGCTTTGATCCTTGAACACAAACACCAGTGAGTTTCACCTCATTGACATGGTATATTGTTCCAATAATCCCAACTTTGTTGATGAAATCTTTGTCATTAGCTTTAGAATTGCCCAATAATTTTATAGCTGCAAGACAACCACTTCGAAGCCTTCCTTTATATACAGAGCCATAGCCTCCTTGACCCAATTTGTCCTTGAAATTTTTGGCTGTCTTCTTGATGACAGAATAGGAATATCAAATTGGCATGAAATTTTCTTGTGTTTGGAGCACTCTTCAATATTATCATACATTGATAAATGTCTCCTCCTCCATTTATAAATCAAAAATCCAATAACGAATAGACTCCCAAAGATAAACAATAGTACATGATGCGCAACTATGTACAAAGAACATAAATTTACACTTGTGAGATAAGGTAAATTTATAAATAAAATAATTATAAATTTTAATATGAAAATTTTCATTTTTAAAATTTTAATCATAAGATATTCCTAAAAATTGTCAATTAGTTGAATAATTCTTTTTAACATTTTATTATATGAATATATCAAATTATGTGTACTTAAGTATTAACTAGTAGTTAATTAATTGTAACTATAATTTAAATACTTGTACATTATATAAAATATTATTTAATTAGTTATGAACTACGAAATTTCTTCAATAAAAGAATAGGACTATTTCATTGACAGCAAAATGAGAAAAGATTAAAGAACTTGAGGGAATCATTTAGTAAAAAAATTATTCACAACCTGGCTCTAAGATCTCTGGGGGCCTTGAGGTATCTAAAGCAAGGGAAAAGAGGATAAAAGGATGTTAGATCAAGGAAGGGAGGAAGGAATACGAGGGGTAACTTGCTTGTTCAAAGAAGAAGGGGCAGTAGAAATAAGCTTGGAGACAAAGAGCAAGACAACAATTGGGAGAGGAATAGAGTTGGTTCGAAGGCCAGACTTATTTTCTTTCATTAAGTTCACACAATAAAAAGATCTCTACAGTAAAACTAGTAATAACAGTTCTTTAACCAGTGGAACTATAATAAAAATTTCAAGTACATGATTTTTTATTTTATATGCATATGGACAGATCATGATATCTGTGATTATGTTTTATTTTAAGATTTTTAACATTGGTATTACTGTTAGAGTAGGTAAATTTTTTTCAATGTTATATGCATGCGTAAATCTACATTTTGGATTTGTGAATAATGATATGAATATCTACGAATATCATGGTTATTTATATGAATATCTACGATTATCATAACTGTTGATATACCAATAATCCAACATAGAAATGTCATTTTTCATTGTTCTCATCTTTCTTGACTGTTGGGAAGATGATTGTTGAATGGTTCTTATGACAACGTTAAGAACAAAAGTGAAATTTTTTTTTGTTTTTTTTTGTTTTTTTGTTTTTTTTTTATGAATGGTCTTAACAAAATAGAAAATGTTGTTTTTCGTTTCCTCCCTCTAAGATGTTTGATATTTTTTTTAGAAGCCAAAAGAAAAACAAATTAAAAAAAACGAAGAAAACGAAACGCAGGAAGAAGACCTCTTCTTCCTCCTTCTCTACAACCCAAAGGCACGTGGCCTTTCACAAGAGTTACATTATGTGGCTTTTATCAAAAGTTGCGTTAAGAAAAATGGCTACTGTTTTTGTCTTATTATACTTAATGTTATATATTTGGATATATGTTTTAAATTAAATGTAACATAAAGAATTAGAAATACGTTTTCTAATTTACATAAACTAATTAAGTTAATTAAATTAGTTTCTAATTATTAATATAAAATATTTGAAATTAGTTTTTTTAATACAAGTAAACTAATTTGTTTAGTTACAATAAACTTAGAAATAAGTTTTTAAAACCAAAAAATAAGATATAAGTGTTCTAATTATATTATTTTTTGAATTAAAATTAGACATATATTTTCTAATTAAAATCAAAACTAATTTGTTTAGTTGAAATTAGAAAGGAATTTCATTAGAAATTTGTTTCTAATTAAACCAAGATAAATTGATTAGTTCAATTATAATTTACATTAGAAATACGTTTTTAATTTTATTTGAATTATTCATATTTGAATATGATTAGATTAGAAATAAGTTTCTAATTGATTAGAAATTAATAGCATAATTTGAATAGTTGAATAAATTGCTAATAGAATTAAATTATTTCCATATTATGAGCATGAGTTCACTATATGTTAGATAAAATAATTTGTTATTTTGTGCACTCTTCTGATTCTTGAAATTTTGTTTTTCAAAAAGATGCCTATTATTAAGCGAACGCCTAAGCTTATTCGATATGGGGTACAGAAGAAACATATTAGCAGTATGTATGTAAAATTAGTTAACATGCGTTTAATGCCTAGAGACGGTCTAATACAACGTGTTATTTCAGTTAATAATATGAGGCAGGAATTATACTTTGGAGGTTGTCAAGCTTATACAAATGTTGAAGTAAAGTACATGACTTTGCTTACAACATTACCTCAACCTCAAGGTAAATTGTTATGAATGCTTTGGAATAATATGTCTAACGAGAAGACTTATAGTTTGTTAGTGATGACATTTATTAAAGAAATGCATAGAAGGGAGTTGATTAGGACTTTGTATCCTAGAGGTATTCCAATGGAAATAGTAAGAGATATTATATATCGAGCTTTGTAAACTTTGTCACGTCAACTCGTGAACTCATTTCCGTGTAAGGTTTGTAACCTATAGACTATTCATAGATTGTAGCACAATTAATACAATATGTTGTTTTATAAGAACAAAGTCTTGATATTTATGTAATATGTTTACAATAATTTTATATAGGAATTTGTCTAGAGTAAAGTAATTAGGATTCAATTGTTGTATGAATGATGATTGAACACATTTGTAGACTTTTGATTTTATAAGTAATTGTGATCAAATTATTTACTTTATAAATGATTAATGTGAATTTAACGTGCATATATATTTCTTTCTTATTATAGAAACTTAATGTTTCAACATGGCTACTACTTCAAAGAATATTGTTACTAAACTCAACAGGGGTAAGAAACTCAATAGTGACAATTATAAAATCTAGAATATGAAAATCCAATATGTATTGGAGGAGCAAGAGGCTCTTGAACCATTAAATCTAACCATGGAAGTTCTAGAGGAGGGAATTACAGCTCAACATAGGAGGGACTATGATGCATTTGAATTGTGGAAAAAGAAGAACTCTTTATGGCTCGCATCATATTACTGAGTATCATGGATAATGATATTATGCGTGAGTTTCATAAATTCGAAATTGTAAAGGACATATGGTCCGCATTGGCTGCTCATTTTGGAGGTGCTTCAGTGACTAAAGTGAGGTCACTTACCATTAAGTTTGATACTTATAAGAAGCTCCCAGATGATACAATGCAAAAGCATATAAAGAAAATGTCCAATATGGTAAGTGAGTTACATGATGTTGGTTATGAGCTTTTTAATGAACAAGTGCAAGCTATGATTTGTTCACTGCCTCAGAGTTGGGAACATATGAAGATGCACCTAACTCATAATGAAAACATCAAGACAATGAAAGATGCTATGAGGCATCTCATCTTGGAGGAACAATGTCTTGAAGCCTCAAAGATGTCTTCTGAGACATATGTAGTTAGTTATAGCTCACATGGAGCTATGAACAAGAAACATAAGCATCATGGTGGATATCAATGGAAGAAGAATAAGAAATTCAACCACTTTCCTTAGGAATCCAAGAGGAAAAAATGGAACCAACTGGGAATGGGAAAGCGTCCCTTCAAAAAGAAGAACATGAAATATATGAAGTGTTATAATTGTGGTAATAAGGGTTATTTTGCTCGAGATTGTACCAAGCCTAAGAAGGTGCAACTTTATAGTACAAACATTTGTTCTGTGAACGTTTCTTGTTATTTTTTTCTAACTAAATCACATCTTTTGTGGATTGTAAACTCAGGAGCAACCAACCATAGAACGAAGGATAGAGATACCTTCATTGAGTTTCGTAAACTCCCACTTGGTAATCGATGGTTTTATGTAGGTGACAATTCCATAGTTGTTGTACAAGGAATTGACACATGTAAATTGGACATGCGTGGAGAATAACCCCTTATCCTACATGAAGTATTATTTGCTCCACAGATTTATAGGAATCTTTTATCTATGTTGATGTTGGTTAGACTTGGTTTCAAGCTAAATTTCCACAGCGGTAAAACGAATTTGTATCTTGGATCTATTTATTATGGTCATAGTTTTTTATTGGATAGTTTTATTGTACTGGATGTGTTAAAAGGAAAATAATATTATTAGTGTTCACTATTTACATTTAGTAATTCCAATAATGTTGCAACTTTTTGGCATGTTAGACTATGTCATATTGGTCAAAATATTAATCGATTAGCTAAAGAAGGACTTTTAGGTAACCTAAGTCAAGTAGATCTACCTACATGTAAGCATTGTTTAGCTAGTAAAATGGCAAGAAAGCCATTTGGAAAGGGAACAATATGACCTTTATATTTATTACAATTAATTCATTCTGACATCTATGGTCTAATGAATGTAAGGGCTAAACGTGGAGTAGTTTATTTCATCACCTTTATAGATGACTATACTCGGTATGGTCATGTTTATTTGATTTCTCATAAATCAAAAGCATTCAATTGTTTCATAAAATACATGAACTTGGTTGAGAATCAATTAGATAAGAAAATAAAAGCATTACTAACTAATCATGGATAAGAATACTTGTCAGAAAATTTCAAGGCTTTATGTGATGAAAAAGGAATAGAAAGGCAATTAACAATTTCTAGAACCCTACAACAAAATGGTGTCACTGAAAGACGAAATAGGACGCTATTAGAAAAGATTAGGTCTATGATGGCCCAAGCAAATTTACAAATCACCTTTTAGGGTGATGCCTTGCTAGCAGCCACCTATGTACTTAATCGAGTGCCCAAGAAATCAGTTACTAGCACACCATATAAGTTGTAGACTGGTAGGAAACCTGATGCATCAAGTCTTAGACCTTGGGAGTGTGCAACCTATGTTCATGATCTCTCTTACAAATATGAAAAATTAGGCCCAATAGGTAGAAAAAGTATTTTTATTAGATATTCAAAACACTCAAAATGATAAGTGTCATTGGTGAACAAGGTAATATAGGTGTAACTGAATTTGAATCAAAAGATGTAACATTCTTACAGAATGATTTTCCTAAGTAAGGCGAAATAGGTAACGATCTATTGATATATGAGTCACTTGATCAAAATGATTCTATTATGAAGAATCAAGATGAGGAACTTTAGCCAAGTGGGAGCAATTCTACGGAAAGGTTCTCTATGATGACTTATCCGAGTGCGAGCAATCAGATCAATCATGAATTTGTTTATGATGAACCTTGTTTAAAACGAAGTAATCGAGGAATAATTCCCCGACGTCGTTTTGAGATTGAAGGAGAAATTAATATGATTGTTTCGTAAGAGGAAGAAGAGCCAAGGAATGTAAATGAGGCTTTTACTGGCGCTGCTAAGGAAGAATGGATGAAAGCAATGAAAGAAGAAATGGCTTCTTTAACCTCAAATCAAGCATGGGACTTGGTTGACCTCCATGAAGGGCATACAGCAATTGGGAACAAGTGGGTTCTTAAAATAAAGAGAAAAGCTGATGGCATTATCAACAGATAGAAGGCACGCCTTGTAGCAAAAGAATATATAGAACAGGAGGGAATTGATTACGAAGAAACTTTTTTACTTGTTGTGAAGTTTGCTTCAATCTGTCTTATTCTGGCTATAGTAGCTAGTATGGATCTTAAGTTACATTAAATGGATGTAAAAATTGCTTTTCTCAATGGAGAATTAGATGAAGAAATTTATATGGAACAACCTGAAGGTTTTATTAAAACAGGTCAAGAAAATAAAGTATGTCAGGTATTAAAATCATTTTATAGCCTGAAGCATTCTTCAAGACAATGGTATATTCGTTTTCATAACATAATCATTTTTTATGATTTTTAAATGATCAATGAAGAAAATTGTGTGTATTTTAAGAGATCCAAAGATAAATTCATGATCTATCTTTATACACGGATGATATATTGATTGCTTGTAATGACTGTGTGTTTCATACGCAAATCAAAGATTGTTTATCATCTGAATTTGAAATGAAAGACATGGGTAAAGTGGCATACATTCTTGGATTCAAAATTTCAAGAGATCATTCGAAAAGATTGTTATCACTTTCACAAGCAATGTGCATTCAAAGAATTCTTAAACGATTCAATATGCAAGATTCCAAACTAATTGATAATCCTATTGCTAAAAACGAGGGCCTTAGTAAGAGAAATTGCTCGTCAACGCCACAAGAAAGGGAACAAATGAAAAATGTTCCCTACTCTAGTGTAGTTAGAAGCCTTATGTATGCAATGATGTGTATAAGACCAAATATTTGTTACGCTGTTAGGATGGTGAGCAAATATCAATCAAATATAGGCCAAGCACATTGGAAAGCAGTAAAGAGAATATTGAGGTATCTAAAGGGAACTGTGGACTATGCATTATATTATCAAGGCAATGATCTATGTATACAAGGGCATACAGATGCAGATTGGGGAGGATATTTAGATGAAAGAAAATCTACCTCAGGATATGTATTCTTACTAAACTATGGAGCAATATCATGGAAAAGTAAGAAACAATCTTGCATTGCATTATCACAATGGAAGTTGAATTTATAGCATTCTTAACTGCAGTACAAGAGGCTATGTGACTTCATTGATTCTTAGTACATTTGGGAGTCACTAAAAGTGAAATTAACCCAGTGACCATCAACTGTGATAGTCAAACTACAATCGCTTATACTAAAGACCCCAAATTTCATTGTAAGACAAAGCACATAAATACCAAGTATAATTATGTGAAAGATATAGTTGCACAGAGTGAACATGAAATATATATCTATGTGAGATATAATAGCAAACCCAATGATAAAGCCAATTTTCAGATATGTATACATTAGGCATGTAAAGTCACTAGGACTACGTAGATGTTATAATGTACTAATAAACATTTCTTTGTGTATGTTCACTCATTATAATGTCATATTTTTTGATATAATGTTTGATGAAGATTATACATTGTGCATCATGTGATTCATGAATATAAGTGTTTTTGCATAAATATATTTTAGGATGAATCACATGTATATGAGACATATTATAGATTGGCCCTCTCATACGGGAAATCACCTCCGGTGTTTATGCTTGCTAGAGATGAGGCATGTTTAAAGTTTATTATATAGGTGATAATTGAGAGCGAGAAACTTAAACCATGAACGTCACGAGGAAATTGGTTCAAAGTGATTTATTAATCACTATATCTATCTTAAGTTGTCAAATGTGAGTTCTGAACAATTATTTTAGTATATAATTGAACTTAAATTAAACATTAAGTATGTTTGAACTATCATCTGTACGACATTTTTTAAATGAAAGATGTTCAAGTTAAACGAAGTAGGTAAATATCATAGCACATGACTAATACCATGTGTGCATAACTGACTATAAAAGGGATTATTGTAAGTCTCCAAATCTCATCTTACATTGTGTGAGACTCTTGAGGTTGAGAAGAACCTCATCATATACCCTTATGACTATTGTTTCATTCTTGATAATTGAATTTTAGGTTTGCTACTTTAGATTATTACCAAAAGATCATACAAGATGTGATCCTATGGAATAATTATAGGAAAACAAATTAAATTTAATTCAAAAGAGAATTGAGAATAGATGAAGGTCATTTATTTTTTGAGATCCATGACTTGCATGAAAAGTATTTATAGAGGGCTATCATCTCTTTAGTAGAGAACTTGAATACAGTTCGAACACAAGAAACTAAATGAGATTAAAGAAAAGTACAAATGCGAGATATGACCTAGGGTATAGCATACAATGTCTACTCAAGGATACTTAAGTCCTATGATCAATTTGTTAACAAGATGTCATATACTCCTAACATATATATGACAATATGCTCTCATCGTATACTGGTCACATCGGTTATTGAGCAAGTATAAGCACTACAGAGTTTGTTTTTAATGAGATTAAACCCATCATGTGTAAGTAGCAGATAATGACTTATATACACCCATGAAGGGGGCTATTAGGGTCAATGTTCTTGAAATAACTACCAAAGGTAGTTATATGAAGATTGTACAATAATGAACAAAACGTCTAAGATGAAACATATCTACGTGTATTTTTTCTTTTGATTCTTCCATCAAGTTTACATAAAGAAGAATATCTCTACAGTAAAACGTAAAAAAAGTTCTTTAACTGGTGGAACTATAACAGGAATCCAAGATTTTGATTCTATATACATATGAACATGATCCTATTTGACATGATCTCCAGAATTGTGTTTTATCTTGAATATTCTAATGGGTGTGATAAGATAGGAGACAGGAATAAGGAAAAATTGAAGAATAGGGTTAAGGAAGATTACTGACTAAGGCAAGAAAAGACAAAAGAGATGGTAGATTTGGGGTGAAGAGGGTATAGGGATGTATAAAATGTAAAAGAGGAAGCATAAAAAGGAATTGCTCGAAAGATTTGGATTTAAAAGAGAAAAGGCATAAGCCATTATTTTTCCTTTTAAAGAAAAGATATCAAGAGTAAAGACTAAGCACCTGTTTGGTTTAGCTTTTGGAGGCTGTAAAAGTACTTTTTTCTACCAAAAAGCTATTTTAAGGAAAAAAATGGGTGTTTGGTTGCAAACTTCAAAAATACTTTTGAAGTAGAAATAGCTTTTTCAAAAGCTAAAATACAACTTTTTCAAAAGCTAAAATTTGGAGTTTTTTAGAAAAGCTCCAAATTTTAGCTTTTTCAGGTAGAGATTTTCCATCACTTTCGTATATAACACTTTTGTTTACAAACACGCAGATGACTCTTTTGTTTATGTGTTTTCTTTCTTTTGTTTACAAACACACAAAACACTCATCTTCTCTCAAGACATCCACGGATCAAAACTCACATGTTAGTTCTTGATTTTTTTCTCCTATATAAACGTTTGTGTTGACAACGCAGACGACAACACAGACGTGGTCTACATTGAACAACAAAAAATAATCATTCTTCACTGTTGAGTTTATAACGAAGAAAATTCCAAGGTTTCATATGACGAAAAGTTATCCTGCAGATTTCACTTCTGGTTAAGAAGAAAATGGTATCCATACATTGTCGTGTGAATTCTAGAGTATGCTAAGCTTTTTCTGACCTCAAGTCCTGCATTCGAAGGAAGAAGTACTGCAAGGAACTTGATTGAAGTAACAATATTGATTTCAACTTTTCCTTGTAGAGTATGGATGGTGTAGAAGTTTTCCTAGCTACAAAGTGTGTCTCGTACCTTCAAAGACTAAAGCAGAAGCCACAGACTTCCTGTACGTTAGCTACGGAGTTTGATGTATGAACTTGAGTTTGTTTACGGAAAAGAAAACACAACCAAGAAAGATAGAGCCATTGATGATGGTCTTCTTATGCAAAAGTTCCAGAAAAACACTGGTCTCTCTTCTTGAAATCAGTGTTTTGAGACCGGTCATTGAACCAGAGGCCTTACTAGTCACCGGTTTGACTGGTTCAATCGATTCAACCACCGGTCAAACCGATGTGACGTCATAATTATTCAATAATTATATTTAATTATATATAATATTAATAATATTAAAAAATACAAAAAAATACAAAAAATAAAAACAAAAACAAAAAAAATTTATTGAACCAGTGGTCGGACCAGTCAATTGATGAGTCTTGATTGGTTCTCACTGGTTTAATTGAGAACAGATTTTTAAGGGTGAACCGGACCGAATAGCCGACCGGTCACCAATCAAACCGGTCGGACCGGCCGGTCTGGTCCGGTTTTCAAAACAGAGCTTAAAATGCTCTTGTCATCCTGCATTTACTTTATGGGCACGTGCTCCGAAGAAGAAGGCCTGCGTGTACTGTGACAGTGAAATTCTTTCACTGCATCTGCATCACAAGTTCGCTTATGAGATAGATTTCTCATGTTTATTATTTATTTTTCATATTAATTTTATTTCTTAAAAAAATGAGACATCTCTTTATTTTTTACAAATTAGTTATCTAAAATTTCCTACAAGATGGTTATTCAAAAAATAGGTAACTGTAAATATAATAAATTGTACTTTGCATATGATTTAGTATACTTTAAATATTATTTAACATAAATAATTTTATTATAAAATAAAATAAAATTAAAATTAATAAAAGTTTTTTTTATTTTTTTGTTACCAAATAGTTTACTGTATGAAGCTCTTTTAAAAAAGTTATTTTTTAATTGACAGTCAAACAATTAACTGACTTCTCAGAAAAACTCTACTAAAAAAAGTTCTACTGACAAAAATTCTATTGACATAAGTGCATCCAAACAGGCACTGAGTGAAAAAGGGTCTCCAAAAAGTTGTTCCTAAAATTGACAATAGAGGGACAGAAAATTGAAATAAGGAAAGCAAAGAAAAAAGATAAGAAAATACAGCTTGTTAGAAAATTATTTTATTTAAATATATAATATTAATAATTAAGTCTTGGCCCTTGGGAGATAGGATTGGAATAAGAGTGGGAACTGGAAAGTGATGGAAAAATTAATAAACAAAAGCAAAAGAGTCCAAAGAGATGGGCTTCAATCTGCATTGAATGTAGGAACTGTGAGGCAGAGACCATAATCGAATATATCTTACCAAACAAAATTGATATTCTTGTTAACTTCTTCCCTTTCACCGGCTCTCCTTGTTTTTCTAATATTGTTGACTTCTTTCCTTTATATAAGTAATGATTTTTCCAAATTCTAATTCATGACGTCTATCGGTGAATCATATATTTTTATTGACTTTGGAAGTAATTTAAAATTTTATAGATTCAATTGCATGACTATTATTTGTTACAAACTAAATTGTCTCTATATACTCATCAATGCATACCTAAGATTATCCACGTTTAATGTCCTGAACACCAAACATTGTCTATTGATTAGGTACTGACATATGAAAGGGCAAACTTCTTTCTTATTCCTCAAAGGTATATGGATTCAGACACATTGTCTCTTTCTACATATACAAGTAGCTTTCGCAGGTACTACTCGAAAAGAGCTGAAATATCCATGACAATGAATATCGATTCTGCAGCTCTTATAAGATGCTCAGCAGAGTTAGATACGAAGTTGTTGCCCCGACCTGGTTAACAATTTGTGTGGGATGGAAT
>JANTNU010000002.1:37389651-37401223 GCA_024752395.1 Erythroxylum havanense
CTTGACATGATCAAAGGAATTCCCCAAAAGATTTTGGCATTTGAAGAGTTTCTTGAGGAAAATCCAGAATGGCGTGATAAAGTAGTGTTACTGCAAATTGCTGTCCCAACAAGGACAGATGTGCCTGAATGTATGTTCCATTTGAAATAACTTTGAGTATTATTATATAAGTTTGGAATATCATCACTACTTAGAGTACTTTAATAGGCTCCTGATTATAGTAAATTAAGACCTCATTAAGGGAGAGAATGCATAATGTCCTGGTTTTGGTTTGGTCATTTCTTTAATGTTCCTTCCTAATTCTTTACTGGACATTGCCTACTATATAATTTTTTATCCATATTGGCCTTGTTTTTTTTGTATAACGATTATTATTAGTTTATCAAAGAGGTTAGGGTGTGGGTGAATGCATTTTCATGCACTGATATGTTCCTCGTATCAACTGCCTTCTGCTATGTATTGTGCTCATGATTTATGCCTAAATTAGCCAAGTGTAATATCTAATTATACTAATTTCTCAATCTAAACTTTAAAATTCTTTCGGAAGGACAGATCAAAGGCTTACAAGTCAGGTTCATGAGATTGTGGGGCGCATTAATGGAAGATTTGGAACACTTACTGCAGTCCCAATACATCATCTGGTTTGTCATTACCTTGTAACGCTTCTGCCACTAGAATTGTATGATGAAAGGAACTAAAGCAGAGTAACTTTCCACTGATCTTCATGGTGTCAATAGAAGTGTTCACCTTTACATTCATTTACTATCCTTATTTTTTGTACCCAATTTTAAAGCTTTTTAATAATATCTTTTTCCAAAGGATTCTCCATTGTTGAATAGACAATTTCTTCGTGGACCAATTCTAACATGCTTATACATAAGCAGCTTCTTTCCTCTCTTAGTAGAGTTAATTTTTCTCCTTCCTCAACCCACTTGAGGCAGGAAAGGAGAGATAGGCTAAATGTGCAACAAGTTCATAGCCAATTTCTTTTTTGGTTAACTTTTGTTTACATAATCTCTCATATGTCTAACAAACAGGAAATTTTGTTGACTTGCTAAGTGAATTATTCTTAAATCTTTTTCTTGTCTTTTCAGGATCGATCTCTTGACTTTCATGCTTTATGTGCATTATATGCTGTCACAGGTAAGTGTTTATGTGAACAACTCACAGGTCTTTTACAGTTTGCTTTTCCCTGTATCTTATCCACTTTTGTATCAGTTTTTGGAAAAATTATTTGCTTACTTGAACGCATATAGATGTGGAAGCCCCATAATTTTAAGAGGTAATAGAATGAAGAGTTTAATCAAATATAGAATGCACATTGACATCTTCTAGGATTGGTTATGCCTTCGATCCTTGTAACATTCTATAATCTCATTTGGATTTCATACTTGTCCTTGCTGTTCAGAGGCAAGGTGCTTCGTTTTTCACTGATATTCATGTGTCTTCCATAAAAAAAAATTACTAGGATGATTAGCCAGAATACAATTATAGCTAAGATGTTGTAGCTATTATTGATATCAATGCAGCACTATCGTTTAATTTTGAAGAAGTTAATGTTGTCATAGTTTCACTATTCTAGTTTTTCTCCTTGTCATTTGATAAAGCATACTTACATAAGTAATATGCATCTCCATGCAACACTTTTTTAGCACGCGTTTATACATTTCAAGCTAAATCCACTCCGTTATGCTAGCCTTCAATCTGATGTCTTTTGACGAGTCTATTTACATGGGGCTAGAAGCCTATGATTTCGTGTTCTATTCTAGTATTTTCTCAACGTTATAGTTCTTTGTGTAGATGTCGCACTTGTAACGTCGTTAAGGGATGGAATGAACCTTGTCAGTTATGAGTTTGTTGCTTGCCAAGCTTCAAAGAAAGGTGTCCTTATCCTAAGTGAGGTAATTATGTAGCTACTCTGAATATAAATTGCTTTGAAGGAAAACTGAGTCTTTTAACGATGCAAAGCTAGCCATCGTACTAGAATTGTTAATGCTCAAGCTTGCCTCTTCTGCATTTCTATGCTACTCCCTTCTCAGGTTTATTCAACAGAAAGCTTCCAATTGAATTACCTAAAAAGAAGGTTGAATTGACCAGCTTCCGTCATTATTTATTAATGTTGTCCAAGCTTTGCAAGACATACGAGAGCACAATACTTTTTGGATATTGTTATGCAAACCTCGAAGTGAATCACTGTGATTATTGTGTTATCGCCTTCCCAATTTGCATTATATATATATATATATTCCTAAGACTTCAATCTCAAGATATTAAGAGAACTGATAGCTAGTACTCTCCCAAGCTGGCGGTTTATGATTTCAACTTTTAGAATTCAAGTGATGAAATATTGAAATTTTAGATGATTTGGAACCCATATTCAGAGTTCTGGAAACTGTATCACACTATAAGCACTGCCAAGACATGATCCCTATCAAGTGTATGTTTTGAAGTACTTATGTAATCAGTTATAAGGGCAAAGAAGAGTAAATATCTGCAGCTGATAGCTTTACCGTCAGAGAGGGAAATTTAGCTTCTTGCCGCATTGTTGAAAGATTATGTTGAACATGTAGTTTAGAAGTTTTAGAGTTCGGGTTTGAGTACACACTCCGGTATTTAAAATGTATAATTTGAAGAGAAGAGACTTACCCGTCCCTTGGGATAGATGGTAAAATAAAAGAAATGTATATAAAATAGGGAATATCTAGAAAAATGAAATTGACGAAGAGTTTGTGCTATAACTTTCTTTCTCCTTCTAGTTTGCAGGTGCAGCACAATCTCTTGGTGCAGGGGCTATCTTGGTAAATCCATGGAATATCCAAGAAGTTGCTGCTTCAATTGGTTATGCATTGAATATGGCAGCAGATGAAAGAGAGAAAAGACACCATCATAACTTCATGCATGTTACAACTCACACATCTCAAGAATGGGCAGCAACCTTTGTAAGGTGATCACCATATTGTGCTTCTGCAACCTTTTAGTTACTTAGAGTTTAAACCTTTTGCTGCTTTGAAAAAGAAAGAAACAAATGCAATGGACGCCCCATAATTTATTGTTTCTTTTAGCTCACATCATTCTAGACTACTCCAAAACTCCGCAGGACACTGACAAAGATCAAATGGAAATGTCATTCTCATGCTATTACAGGATTTTTTAAGTTGCTCCACATTTGATTTATAATGTAGAGATTCTCCATCAAAGATCATAGACTTTTCTGTTTTGTATTGTGGATTAACCAACGATATATATCTGTGAAATTCACTCTTATGCAGTGAACTCAATGATACTTTTGTTGAAGCCCAACTAAGAACAACACAAGTTTTGCCCTTACTTCCAATCAAAGTGGCAATTGAACGCTTTAAGCAAGCAAATAACCGTTTGGTGATACTGGTATTATATCTATCTCTTTTAATGACAAATATGAATTGCTGCTATTCTTTAATTTAACTAGGTATGTTTATCCTATCAATTCAAGGTAACAAGTGAGTCCATTTATCTCAGAACATGAGCTATATGAAGCTTTATGATATTTATATCCCTGTGCTTCCTCTGATCTGATCCAAAGCATCCAGTTTTGGCTGTCTACAGCTGAAACATACTTGAAAGACTAAGTTTGTGATAAATAAATTTGAAAGGATGTCTATGAACTACTGAAAATCGCTTTTGCTGACATTCCTGTACTTAACATTATTGTCTTTATTGCAGGGACTCAATGCAACTCTCACTGAACCAGTGGACAAACTGGGTAGAAGAGGCGGTCAAATTAAGGCAATGGAACCTAAATTACACCCAGACTTGAGGGAACCATTGATGAAGTTGTGTGATGATGAAAAGACTACAATTGTTGTCATCAGCGGAAGTGATAGAGCTGTTCTAGACAATGTACTTTAATCCCTTAATCATTCGTTTTAATTTCTTGGTCCTTTTATACTATGATTTTGGACCTTTTAGGTAATGATTTCCTATACAGAACTTTGGAGGATACAAAATATGGCTGGCAGCAGAAAATGGGATGTTTTTACGTTTTACAACTACAGAGTGGATGACAACTATGCCAGAGAATTTGAATATGGACTGGGTTGACAGTGTAAAGGTTTGTATACTGTACAGAAAACATACTATTTTTCATCTCCAGTCCCCCTGGAGCACAAATATTCTCATGTTTATCATGTTATCAGCATGTGTTCGAGTATTTTACTGAAAGAACACCTCGATCACATTTCGAGCTTCGCGAGACTTCACTTGTGTGGAGTTACAAGTATGCAGGTAGTTCACCAGTTACACCATCCATGCTTAAGTAGTAAGAAGTGAATGCTCTGATACATAACTCGCATGCATTTGGTTAATTTACCTTTTATCCATTTACCATCACATTTTTCAGATGTTGAGTTTGGACGTATTCAGGCCAGGGATATGTTGCAACATCTCTGGACAGGACCAATTTCAAATGCGGCAGTTGATGTGGTCCAAGGTAGTCGATCTGTCGAGGTTCGAGCAGTTGGTCTTACAAAGGTATAAGGGTATCTCCTACGCTTACTTTGTTAAAAGATATGTTCCTTTTTATCCATTTCACATCCTCAAGTTCTCTTACAGGGTGCTGCAATTGATCGTATTTTAGGAGAAGTAGTTCATAACAAGGGCATGAAGGCACCCATTGATTACGTCCTTTGCGTTGGTCATTTTCTAGCTAAGGTATGGGTGTTCTTGGCTCAAGAATGTAAGAACATTATATCACAATTATTATCCTACATAAACCAAGAATAAATTAATACAGGATGAAGATGTGTACCAGTTTTTTGAGCCTGAGCTTCCAAATGGATCACCTCCCCTGACAAGATCGAGGTCACCAGATCCTGTGAGCACATCTAGGCCCAAGTATCCAGGCAACAGAAGCCAGTCCAGGGCTCATCTGAAGAAACAACGATCCTTGTCAACTCTGGAAAGGGGCAATTTCAGGAGCTCTGCATGGAGGCCTGTAGCACATGACAGAATGTCATTTCATGAGGGTTCTTCTGTACTTGATCTCAGAAGTGAAAACTATTTCTCCTGTGCTGTATCAAGGAAGCGATCAACAGCAAGATATGTGCTTCCCTCATCAGATGATGTTGTCAACCTTTTAATGGAGTTGGCTGAGGATTTATCATCTGCTTGATTCTGAGACAATTTCCATTTCCTTTTCATTAGGGATTTTTAACCTCTTCCCCAATACAAACAAATGTTTTCATGACTTACATCAATCGTCCATTCATCGATCAACCATCCATGTTCACCGCTTTGTCATCAATTTGCTTAAGAAACTAAATTGAGCATAGGAGTGCTTAAATCGGAACTACCTCCAACATGGTTGTACAGGACTACGTCATTCAAGTTGAGCAGGGGAGCTTTTCGGGAGAGTGAAAAATGGAAAATTTTAGTTTCTTCTGGTGATCAGGTCAGGTATGCAAGGCTCGTGGATCAGTGTAGTAAAAGACACATCCATTAAGTGTGAAATGGGTTTTTCTGTTATATCAAACCTAGTGCCCTTAATTTTGTGCATTAAAGATAGGATTTTTATTTTCCTGAGCCCATTTTCTGAAAAACTGTAACAGAAATTTGTATTCATTTCACAGTATGTACATTGAATTAACAGTTTCCAGCTCTACAAAATTTTCCCTGTAGGGTTAGTTTCAATCTCTCATGATCTACTCAAGCTAGAAGTGACAGCAAGGATTTGCTATGACGAGCTGAAGAGGAGTTCAACTTCGATTATCCAACAGTCAATTTGACAATTCTCTGCATTTGGAGCCCCTAATCTCTTCTTTTCACCTCCTCCAACACCAACATCCATGAAATTTTTAGGTTCATCTAAACATCTTGAAGCAGGTTTGTTTTGTTTCTAGATAAATACCAGGCAGACGAATAGCCATATTATAAGCGTTGGAAGGTTCAAAAGAAAAATGCTTTGACAGTAGTTTACTACTAAAGAAAAAAACTAAATCTTTGAGAACTTGAGGAATTGGAGCCAAACATGTATGCATAGGTGAAATTATGTAATGTCTATCATGTAGGGTTTGAGGTTAGTGGCCAAGAATCATCTGGTTGGGGCCTGTTTGAAACATAGTTCATGAGGATATCATATTTGAGCAAGAACATCAGGTAAACGAATACCCATCTTAAAAGTGTTGGAAGGTTCAGAAGAAAGTGCTTTGATAGTAGTTTACTGCTCCAGAAAAAACTAAATGTTTGAGTATTTCAAGACTTGGGAGTGAGTTGTTTGTGCAAACATGTATATATAGTTGAAATTATGTAATGCAAATGATGTAAGGTCTATGGTTAGTGAAGCATAAGTCCTTGTTGTTTGACATTTGAACCTTCATTTTGTAGATTTTTTTTAAAATATAAGAATATGTATAAGATAAAATAATACGTAACACTGGAGTTGTTTTATTATATCTATTGAATAATGAAATTAGTTGCCTTGTATAGGCAAAATATAAAAAACTCAACAATTGTTAAATAGAGATTTCAACTAATAAATTTGGATTATAAGATAAAGTTAAAAACAAAATAAATATTTATTCAAAAGAAATTTTGACAACTCTATAATTTTGAATAAATTCTCAATTTTCTTCCAAATCGTTTCCACCTAAAGCATCGAAACTTTCCTTTATGTCGGCAATCTTTCTCTTCATGATCAAACTTTTCACAATGGCCATATTAAAGAATGATTCCTTTCTTCTTTAATTTTGGAACCTTTGCCTACGTAGGCTCTCTCCACTGTCTTTTCACTTTATTGTTTTCTCATTGCCTTTCTTTGCTCTTAAGCTTATAAAGCATTAATCAATTCTAGCAATGTCATTTGGTTGATGTCCTTTGAGTTTTCAAGAGATGAAATTTTCACCTCAAGCCTCTCAGGTAAACTTATCAAGAATTTCTCTATGATATTGCTACTGAGTTCTCTCATAAGTCTAATTTTATTTGCCATCATCATGAGCTTATCTGAGAACTCTCGAATTTTCTCCTTTTCATCCATTCTAATAATTTCAAAATGTATTTTGAGATTTAAGACTTACATTCGCCTTGTCATAGTTTTTCTTTGATATAGCTCGTTCAATACAACCATGATTCCTTAGTTGTTTCATAAGGTATAATTCTTGTGAAAATCGACTCAGATATAGTAGTATGTATTTGAGATAAAGCTTATGGGGCTTTAGCTTCTTCATCTTCATGAGCTCTAATTTGATTAAATGTAGGATTATTACCTGGACGAGGTACATGTCTTTCACCTTCAACCCACTGTCACAAACTGAGACCTCTCAAGTGAGCTTTTATTTTGATAGCCCATACTAGATATTTTTTATCATTGAAAACCAGGCGTGAAAGAGATGTGTTGAATGAAACCATGGAAAGAAAGGAAGCTTTGATTAGATTCTCTCACAATCACTTATAAGTCCCTCAAGATCTTTGAGAGCTTTAATATCATTTAGAAACTTTTTAAAAATTAGAAGAACATGTATAAGATAAAATAATACGTAACACTAGAGCTGTTTTATTATATATATTGAATAATGAACTTGGTTGCCTTATATAGACAAAATACAAAAAACTCACCATCTATTAAATAGAAATTTCAACCAATAAATCTAGCTTATAAGATAAAATTAAAAACAAAATAAAGATCTATTCAAAAGGAAATTTGACAGCTTATAATTTTGAATTAATTCCTAACACTTTTGTCTGTTATTTAATTCCATTGGTAAATATCAATACCTATAGAATACTTGGATTTAGCGTCAGTTATGTCCGTCGGTATATCTAAATATTCTTGTAGTGGACAATCACAATGGAATATAAATTACATGAAAACTCAAAATCATTCTCATATTTATCCAAGTAGAGGCAAGAATGTGGCAAGGGAAAGATAAAGAAATAAAATTATAACCGGAAAGATCCAAGATGTGCCCTTAACTACTATTGATGAGTTGTCGAAGGACTTACGACATTAACCTTCTGATTTTAGAGAGTGACCCGTATTTTTTGTGGATAGAAAATTTGATCTATTGAAGATGGTGAAAGAAGAGAAGCAAATAGCATAACTTTTTAATAATTAAATTGTGAACCAGATCAAAATACATAGTAAGGAAAAGTTAAAGTAATTCAAAACATAATTGGTTATACATAAATCAATTTTTAACACAATCTTCTCAATAATTATGACTTAAAACACTAAAAAAAGAGGTATAAGACAAGATAGAGGAGGAGTTTGAAGGAAATAAAAGAACTAAGAAGATTTAGGTCAATAACCTTTAGAGAGACTTTGAGGTTTGAGGATGAATTATATTGAAAATATGAAGGAATACATAAACAAACTCATGAAGGTAGTTAATTAGATTATAAAGAATGATCTAACTTTAGTGTGGTTATTAAAGTTCTAGTAAGTGCCTTTGACAAATTTTAGTCTAAAATCTTATCTTTAAAGGACTAAAAAAATTGTTAAAAGAAAACTTGGTTAATGTCTTACAAAATAGTTAAACAAAGAAGAGCTTTAAGGCAAGATGCTACTTCAAATGAGGTTTTTCTAATGAAGCACAAGGATTCAAAGATGAAGTTTAGTAAAGGCAAAAGGTAATCTAGTGAATTAAAAGGAAAAAAGAAACTAAAATAGTGTGTGAGATGTGAGTTTTTATTTTTTTGTTTTTTTTGTTTTATTATTATATGAGTTATTAATGTAAAATTATTTTTTATAAGATTTGAATCATTGATAAAAATTGAAGTTTCTAGAAATTATTTAATAATTATGAATTTTTATATTTTGATGTTAAGTTCTTGATAGGATTAGGAAGCGTTGATTATGATATAGTAAGATTTGTTATTCCAATATATACTCAAAGCTAAAAATTATTCAAAATTTGAAGTATAATTTTACAGGAAATTTAGGTTGAGATAATTTAAGAAGTTATGAGGATTTAAGAGATATACTCGCATTTCATAAGAAGACATTTAGAGTTTATATTGAATCAATAGAAGAGTATTTGGTAAAAAAAAATGTGAGTTTATTTTGTTATCACCATTAAACATTGTTTAAGTTGTTATCATAACTTTTAATATGAAGATCAGATTGAGGTGATTCAAAAAGATATGAAAACATAATAAAAATTAAAAACTTTTAAGAAGATACTTAAAGTTGATATCAATTATTTTGAACTCCCACTATCTCTAGTTGAGATGACATAAGTTTTTATAAAAAAAGGTGTCCACTTAATTATCCCTTCAAGTTCTCATTTTAAAAATGAAAAGCATTTGATCAACAATCTTTAGGTTATTCAGCAATTGGAAAGTAAGAAAAAGATGTCATGACATAACTTAAAAGGAAGGAGAATCTAGGAGAAAATATATCACTTTCTATTCAATATTTGTATCTAATAAGCTTTATAGTGTACCATTTCGTCACCCAAGGCATATTATTTGGGGTCGTATCTAAATGTAGACATGTTCATTGACTAGGACATATGATCCAAGACTAGAATGGGGCATGTAACGTCATATAAGTACAAGTGATAAGGATTAGTGCATATAATCATCATCATCACACCCAATTTGAATCTCACACCAATGCAAGATCTAGGAATGTCTGATAGTATGCAGGCTTACTCCTATATAATAAGGGGGCTGTTTCTGATAGACTCACATGCAAAAATAAAAAAATGTAATATAGTAATCATTCAACAAAAAACTACAAATAAATGATGCAGGTTAAAAAGAGTAAATAAATAAATAAGGCAGTGGCAGAAACAAAAAAAAAGGTTAGCACAAAACCAATATGGGAAGAAACGTGAACAGATCAATGTAGCGTACAATAGAAGATAGATCTAGAAGTCAATCAGATCAACATAATACATCAAAATTATCAAAGAATCACATATCTAGGAATCGAAATGAAAAACATCGATCTCCTACTAAAAAAACAAACATACCTGGAGAGAGGAGATGATAGAAGGTTTGAGATCGTGAAAATGGCCGGATCTTGAGGATACAACATGTTTATTAAAAACTAAGAGTGATAGATAAAATAAGTGTGATCACGATACTTACAATTGTATGTAGATATAATAATGGGTCCATAAAGACTAGGAAAAAATTATCATGATCTACCTTAACATCTCTTTTCTAATGATTCTTGGGCGGCTTTCCAAAAGCGCAAGAAGGAAAGACATAAAGAACCCAAAATTGAGAAAAGAGTATGCTAGAGCCTGATGCTTACTTGCGTTGTGGCCTGATGCATCTTTCTCTAGGTCTTCAAAAGAACTTAGGCCTGCATTTGCATATGATTCGATTAGTGCATATAACGTTACTAAAATAGTGTTTTAAATTTATTTTTATCCCTTTTCAATTAATATATTCTACCATAGTATTATTCATGTTGATTTAGCCTTAGACCATGGCCTAATAATAAGGCTTTAGTTAGGCTTTGACATTTGGTGGTAATCTTCTACGAGCCCAATAAAGTTTGCTTGGGCGGAGGAAATGTTATAATGATGGTTTTACAAGTAGGGGGAGGAAAGGAAAGTTCACATCATGTTTATATTGCAAAAAGAGGAGTAAAGTAAAAACTATTATTGGTGGAGTCCTATTATGAAATGTAAGGCTTATTATTAACTTAAATGTGTCAAGAATGTATGTAAAAGTAAAAAAAAAGAGTAGTTAAGGTGGAAGTACAATATGATGAGAAGCTACAATAACAACAACAATCAATAAAAATTTCATTAACATGTAGGATCTTGAGAAGTCCCGTAGTATGTAGCTTTATACTTAGCTAGCTGAGAGGTTGTTTCCGAAAATGTAAAGCTCTTTAATCTAATGAAAAATTTAGTGTTCAATTAATTTGTTGATAATGGATGTTCACTTATATGACCAACAATAAGAAGATATTCAAAAGATTTCATAAATCTATACTTCTAGAGTTCAAATGAATAAATTCTTAGTTAATATATCATTTGTAAACTATTATTAAGATTCTTCTTTCAATTCAAAAGTTAGAGATTTATTAGAGCTCAAGTAGTTCAAAGGTTTAGTAAAGAATCAAACTAACTATTCAAACAAGCTCCTCATAACAGATAACAGAGTTGGAAATTATCTTCATAAAATTTAAGAAGTTCTTGGAGTCAGAAGAAATCAAACAATTCATTATTCCTTATCAACAAATAGTTAATGGCAGCTCCAAATGAGGTATGATTACTCATGGATCTTCAAAAGCTTACTGAATTTACGTGGCTAGATCTATCCATTGATTAGGCGTCGAATTGGGGATGGAGAGGTTACTTATTTTTGGTTTGACAATTGGCATATGAGGAGTCCCCTTTGGATTTGAGATGAGTTAAGGGGTGTTCGCAATCGCATTCCTATGGATGCCACTCTAGCTTGGGTTATTCGGGAGAGTGATCGCTTACTTAGTCATCGGTTTGGCCACTTGCTTACCCCTTATTTGCACGGTCTCTCCCTCTGTAATAGACCGGACCAGTCGTTTTGGGCAGCTACCCCATCTGGGGAATTCACTATGCTACCCCATCTGGGGAATTCACTATCTCTTCAGCACGAA
>JANTNU010000002.1:37401323-37413770 GCA_024752395.1 Erythroxylum havanense
CGTTTTGGGCAGCTACCCCATCTGGGGAATTCACTATGCTACCCCATCTGGGGAATTCACTATCTCTTCAGCACGAACCATTGGGTGGAGATCGATGACAGTGGTCCCATGGGCTGATCTCGTTTGGAAACAGGTATTATGCCCTAAAGCAGTTTTTTTTTCTTGTGGCTCACAATTAAAAACAGATTGTGAACAAAAGATAGGTGGTTCGGAACCTATGACCCCATATGTGTGTTGTGCAAGTTAGTCAATGAAAATCGAAATCATCTGTTTTTTGAATGCGTTTATACCAAAGCAGTGTGGAATCAAATCTTATATATGATAGGTTTCCTAACCTTTACTTATGACTGGACTGTGGTTCTAGAGGAGGTTATTCATGCAGACAGAAGGCACAACTGTGTTATGCTTAGAACCTCTTTTCAGATGGTTCTCTATCACATCTGGCGGGAGAGAAAAAGATATCTTTATCAACAAGCGGAACAACATAAATATCAGTTAGCAAACTGCATCATTAACTTGATTCGGGAGGTTATCCTTGGGCATGGGAAGCACGATCAGCTCTGTTTGGCAATGAGAAGGTGTTGGAACATTTAATTGTAGTTTGAGGTTGTAATATATGTTATGTTTTTCTTCTCCCCTTGATTGTCCTGTGCTGTTAGCGCATTTGTGAATGGAGCCTCGATGACCCTTTTGTCTTTTCTAAGTTTGCCATTCTTTGTACATTATTCTCGATGTTTCTTTGATTATTTATAATATCTTAAATTAAAAAAACAAATAGTTAATTAACATGTTCAAATATCATATGAGAAATAAAATTTAAATAACATAAGATTAAGGGTTACACTGAATTTTCATTTAATGTCGTTGTCGTTATCCTAAATAGCTCAAAGAATCTGTTACGTGACACAAAAGATTTTGACGAACGATGATTGAACCGCACGGATTGGAGATGAGAATGAAGTCGTTGTTATCATTCATCGCAAGCTTTTGGTCTAAATGATGGACATCTAAGTGTTCATGTTCAGTACTTAATAGTTCAGAAGAGTACATGTACGTCAAGCACCCTTTTGAAAGGAGGAGAGACTCTTTCATCACTTTTCGTGAATACTTGAGGATGTCTTATTCTTGTATATAATGAGGGATTGTCAGGTGAGTGGATGAGATTGAGGTCAGTGTCCCAACATCATTGGTTTTTACAGGAAGTCGCGTTGAACATGCAAGTAGAAAACTACAAGAAGAGTGACCTATTCAACCACAACTCTGTGGGGAGTCATTATCGTGGAAAGTGGAAGATGTAAGACAAGTGCCCATACAAGGGAAAGAACACGTGTGCACAGTTATGTATTAAACTTACTACACGCAAAGTTAAACTCATAAAATAAAATGATGGTTAATTATTATATAGAATTAAAAAATTTAAAATATAATTAAAAAATTATTATATTATATAAAAATTTAAAGTTTAATTAAAAAGGAGATTGTTAAATAAAAATTATTTATTTATTTTAGTTTATAAACAATTATTAATTTATAAAAATTGACCGATTAATTAAAAATTAATCTATTTTTAATAACAAGAATTATTAAAATAAATTGATCTGAAAAGTTAAAAATCAAACTAAAAAATTAAACAGTTTAAATTTTTTTACAATTGAACCGACCAAACTATTTGCATTTTATAACCGTTACAAAATACTAAAGAAAACATATAACAACAACCCCCAAAAAAAAAAATCTAACAATATTCTCACCAAGATAAGAGCTTTCTTTGGGTCAATTTTTATAATATTAATTAATAATTAAAAAACTCAATTGATTTGGCCGGTTTAAGTATAAAAAATTTTGATTTGTTCAATTTTTCGATTCAATTTTTAACTTTTCTATTCGATTTACTATAATAATTTTTGTTATTAAAAATCGATCAATTTAGTAATTAATTGATCAATTTTTATTAAATTAATAAATCAATTAATTTTCATTTAAAGTTTTTAATTAAACTTCAAAATCTTTGGTGGATAAGAGTAATATCTTTTAATCATATTTCAAAAATTTTAATTTTATTCAATTTTTAGTCAGGTTCATAAAGGTCTAATACCGATTAAACCTTTTAAATCTTAAACTTCTTGTCTTACCGATTTAATTTCCAGATTTTTAAAATATCATTTATGTTTTCCATTTTATAAAATAAATAATATTAATTTGCATTAAATTAATTATAAAATATGCTAATAATATGTCATTATTAAAAAAAAGAAAAAAATAGTCGTTTAAATTTTTAATAATTGTTGTCACAAAAATAATAATATAATAAAAAAATAAAAAAATAACCAACGGATTGAGATTTTTACAAAATAAAAAAATAATGTCATTTTATACTTTCATATCAGGTCATAAGTCAAACTTGGGTCAGGACCAAGCAATTTTTACATAGAGTTCGATCAATCTAGGCTAAAATTAGGTTAAGCCAGATTAGGCAGGACAGACCCGGCTACATTTGTCATCCCTATTATCATCCTAATGAGAATGCCTAATTGTGGAATTGTCGATATAAGAAACAAATTAGCCAACATAAGTAGCCTAATACTACAGCATGTCATGTTCACATAACTTTAAAACTAACAAAAAACTGTTAGAAGCGGGACCTACAAAATTAAACAAATGGTGCTACGTGGCACCTCCAGGCATGAGTTAATCGGAGATTCTTTGCGAACAACGTGACGTCATCCACCACGTGGCTTGCCTTTCTTCTTTTATCACCCCTGCATCGTCCCACCACCGCCGACCCCACCGAAGCGGAGCATGAGCCGCCGGACGCGGCCAACTGAGCTGGTTTTTTATTTTTTAACAATAATTTTCACTGTTGATAGCTTTGGGGAGAAGCAATTTTCACTTCCTTCCTTCTTTGGGAACACCCCAATCATTGGGAGAATCTTACAGCTTTCAATAGCTTCATGATTACTACAAAGCAACCCATTTTCCCAATGAGTTCTAAAATTACGTGTGGGCGGGACATCTGTTGTTAACTTGAGTCCAATTAATTTTTATTTAACAATTTTTTAAATTAAATTTTAAATTTTTTGATTATTAAAATTTTAATTTTAATTTTTTAATCGATTTTATGACGATCTAATTCTAATCGAACCTTTTAAATTTTAAAATTTTTGTCTTATTAATTTAACTTTTTTAAAACATTAATAAAACCATTAATTGAAAGCAATTAATAGAAAGCAACTTATGTTGCTATTTTTGGAATAAGTGACTAAACTTATTTTGTCAATTATATGAAACTTTAAAAACACACACTGATTATTTAAATCTAATTTAGAATAATACAAGTTTCATTTCACTCAAGCAATTTTGAATTTTTAAAAAACAATTAAATGTTATATTAATTTCTTTTTCTTGTTTATTTGAATATGTCATGATATATTAAATGCCTGAAGAATTATTTAGATATAATAAAATTGTCTTACTTTAATTAGATTTAGTTAATTTGTATTTTTAATAAAATTTGACATTTGTGATATAATTAATAAACATATATAATTGATGTTTTAATAATGATCCAATTTTTATTTAAATTTTTTATAAACTAAAATAAATAAATTAAAATTTTTAAAAATCTCTTTTTTCAATTAAGCTTCAAAATTTTCGATAAATAAGTACAATTTGTTTCAATCATACTTTTAAATTCTTTAATTTTATTCAATCTTTAGTCAGCTTTATAACAGTCTAATATCGATTGAATCTTTTAAACCTTAAACCTCATTTCTTACCGGTTTAACTTTCGGTCTATTTTTAATAGATTCTCTTTAAACTAGTTTTTAAAACTTATTTCCAATTATCAATTTCCAGATTTCATTGAAATGAAATCAAGTAATTGATTTCCATATATTAAATGAATACTAATCATTATATGAATATTGTGAGAAACATCTTAATGAATTAGGCTATACAAATAATATAATAACCTTAACTACCGTTTCAATAACCACTAAACAGTTGAAACTCAAGATATGTTAGCTAACAATGCATTTATTAGCTAGTCTCCTAGTTCAAGAGTTAAACCAATTAGAAGTGGGCAACGTTTCTTAAACAGCCATGTGTGTGAATCATGTCTTCTTCGATTGCTAATAATGAACATTCTAATTAGGTTTAAGAAGTTAATTAAAAAGTCAATCTAGTCCTCAAGATAACTTAATTCTCATTTTCATAATCAGTTCTTACCTACCAATGCTAACAATCAACTTGTAAGCATAAAAAAAGACTTTGTTAATAAACGACCTGAAATTTTTGACAAAATGATTTAATTTGTAGGTCTAGATTAAAAAAATCATTAAAGGATAAACATTGCTATCATCTCAAGATTCAACTAAAACCAAATGAATTAGATAAAATTATTGATTAAAAAATTCAACTAGATCGACATCAGATTTGACTTTAAAAATTTCGAACTGTCCAATTTTAAGTAAAGATTTTAACTTTTGGCTGGTTTGATTTAATTTAATAGCTCTTGTTGTTAAAAACTAATTAATTAATTAATTAATTGATCAAATATTGTAAATTAATAAATTAATTTATATTTAAAAACTCTTTTTTTCAATTAAACTTCAAATTCTTTGATAAATAAGAATAATCTTTTTCAATCACATTTAAAATTATTTAAATATTAAATTTCTTATCTTACCGATTTAACTTCTAATTTTTAAAACATTGGATACAATAATTAAAAAAATCATCTTTAAAATGGTTCCATATTGAAACTATAACACAATCTTCCTAAATTTATTGAAGAATTGGGAATATTTTCTTTCATTCATCCCAATAATGATATGCTAAATCTCAAAGTCAACCAGATTCCTGAAGTTAAACAAGCTTCAAAAGCTACAAATGCATGAAACACATTTATCTCAAGAAAGCTCATGTGAAATGCCAAACTCATCCAAATTCGCAAGCGTCCAAATTTTCCAAGTCAAAATAAGCTACAGAAGCAAAAGAGCCGTGAGCCCCAAGGAAAGGAGCTGGTTATCAGGCAGGCGACCAATAAACCACACGAGCACACAAACAACGGGGGGAAGAAGGAGAACAAACTCTGCTAAGAACCAGATGACCACTCAAAGTAATTAACCCTTGTAAGAGATAGATAGGTACCTAGCTAGAAAGACAAAGAAGCAACATTTACACAACACTTGTTGGATGGAGAAAAGCTGGGACCACACTCAAATATCTTTATAGTAACGCCATCACAAGCAATCAATGGTGTACTCGCTACGATTTACAAATCCTCCTCTCCTTCTCTTCTCCTATAAATCTCACCACCCTTCTCATCCTCTGACCTTCTCTCAACCTGTTCCGTTACCCGATAGCCAATACCGAAAACCATTAATTTATTGAATACTACCAATTTTTTCTGATTAATTGGCAGTTCTTTACATGGCTGATCAAGAGTTTGAGGAATCCGAGGTAATCTTTTCCGACCAAGATCTAGACAACGACGACGACAACAACAACAGCGCCTACTACTTCAACCTCCAAGAAATGGATATGTTAGCCCCCAGCTCACGAATGTCGTATAACAGCAGGAAGAGCAAGAAAACAAAGAAGCCAAAGAAGTCGAGCACTGTGCCGGTCAATATCCCGATCTTCCAGCTTGCAGATGGGGTTGAGTTTGAAGATGAGTACGATGGAGGAGAGTTGGTTCCCCCGCACGTTATTGTGGGGCGGCGGATTGCTGGAAAGATGGCGTTTTCTGTTTGCACCGGCAACGGTAGGACTTTAAAGGGAAGAGATTTGAGCCAAGTCAGAAATTCTATACTTAGAATGACAGGGTTTTTGGAGACTTGAGACTTGATAACTCTAATTATCTATTTATGGTATGATTAATCTGGGATAGTGCACATTTATTAGAAGACAAAAAGGGAAAGGAAAGACGATTAAGTCTCATCATTTCTGAATTATGTCAAGCCCTCTAATTCCTTTTCTTCTTTTCTGTTGCTTACTTACACTTCAAAGTTCAAGAAGTGTTTCATGTATGAAGACTCTTGTAATTGTAAGACAAATAAAAATCAAAAAGCTCAAAGTGAAAATAATGGTTTCGAATTGTACATAACAGTTTATGAATATCGTGTTTGTGGTTTTTGTTTCAAGTGTTTTGTAAGATGACGATGTGAGCTAGCTAGCTGTAGTTTGCAGGGTATGATTGGTGATGATGTTTGATTATTTATGGTATAATAAATGGGGAGTGCATTGTAGCATCTGCTGCATACTTCTGCAGTTGTGAGTTGGAGGTTTGTCTTCACTTGAGACACACCTCCAACAATCAACATGAATGGCTGTTGTCATAGTTAGAGAGTGATAGAGATAAGTGAGGAAAAGGGTGGGGGATGAATGAAGAGTGGCTTAAGAGAGGTTTTGCAATATAATGCATACCTAGCTACCAATGCAAACAACTTAAATGGTGATTAAAAAATTTAACCAAATTGACATGTTTAATCGTAAAAATCTTAAATTGTTTAATTTTTTAGTTCTATTTTGAACTTTTCGATTTGATTTATTTTAATAGCTCTTGTTTTCATAAACCAATAATTAATCAATCAATCAATCAATTTTTGTAAATTAATAAATCAATCAATTTTTATTTAAAAATATCTTTTTTTAATTAAATTTCAATTTCTTTGATAGGTAAATATAATTTATTTTAATCATATCTCAAATTTTTTAGTTTTTAGTCGATTTTATGACGGTCTAATACTAGTTGAATCTTTTAATCCTTAAATTTCTTGTCTTACCGGTTTAACCTATAGTTGGTATTTAAAACATTGACTTAAATATTTAAAATAATTATTTCAGTAAAATTTGAATATTATAGAAGATAATAATTTTAATTCCTTCAACTATTTAATGACATTATTCAATATTTACTCCAAGAAGAGAACACAATTGGATGACGAAGCGGATAAGGCCGTAGAATTTGCATTCGTTGAAAACAACATTGACGTGATTAGGCTCCAACTCAGGAGGGAAGATGACTATATCTTAAAATTTTGACATGGAATTAATAGCTGAATTTTGAACAATGTGAAAAGTAAATGGCAAAAGACAAAGTCAAGAGTGAGCAGTTTTGTCTATAATTAAAGTCAGCAGCTGGTTCACGGATCTCCGGGGTCTCAAAACCATTTTCTTTTCCATGACACCGGAATTTGGGGGAATCGAACATGATTTAAGCCAATTTGGCCTAGAATGATATGATGTGCAGCTATGAGCCTACCATTTTTTATTAGTTCTAACTAATATCAAATGATGAGTTTCCTATCTTTGTTGTAAAGGTTTAGGTTACAACCTTTAGTTGAGTTTGAGTTTGAGGACTTCCTTTCTTTCCTTGCTTATACCAACAGTTTCAAGTAACATGAGATGAAATCAGTGTTAGTTTCACTCAACAAAGCAAAGGATTCGAGTTTAGAGAGGTCCAATAATACGTAACGATAACTAGTGCTCGAGTTTTATATTTCCATTCCTAATTGCTTAGTAATCTAGAATCATCTCCACCGTTAAATAGGCTTGTAATTAAAACCTAGTCAATGGCAATACATCTAGAATAACTTGGTTTGCATTTTTTGGTTTTGCTCAAAATGCTTTTTTTATTCCAAACTTCTAATGGCGTAATTTTGTCTTAGAAGCATTATAATAAATTGATATGTTCAAATTAAAGATGGTTATATTACATTAATCAAAGCCATTGAATTGTTCTTTCGTGCACTTCTGGCTATAAACATGTGAGGGTGTTATTGTATGATTTTCTTTTTTCTTTTTCGTATGTTAGGTTTTGGTCATAATTAACCAACTTGTATGGAGTTAGTTTTTATGACTTTCATCAAGGAGTCTACATGTATGCTGATACGGCTTTGTCGTGGCCATGTGCTTCTTCTTCTTTTAGTTCAGCTACCACCCCCTAGTTGAAGACCTAATATCCACATCAAAACACCAAAAACTCGGTTTGTAAATTAACTATTAATTTATTGCATGCTTTGTTTGAGAAAATGCCCCCGTGCAATGTTCGAATACCAGGCGATAAGGCATTGAAATAGAACCAAGATCCTCTGTCCAATATTACCCTGTCTTATTCTGTCTCATGAAATCTCAACCATTTATTTTGTGAGACTCACGCGGGGTTCACACGGAATCTATATAGGACTCACATAAATAAACGACTGAGATTCATTTGACACAATAAAACACCATAATATTGGACAGGAGATTTGGATTATTGAAATAACCCATGTCACATTTTTAAGAAAAGTTCGATTGACCTTCAACAAAAGGATCGATATCAGTATTCAAAACCGATACAAGAAGGTAGGTAAAGAATGTCTAATAGCGCGAGATAACTCTCTCTAAAGAACATAGATAACATAGACTTGGTGAGAAAATTAATATATTTCATCGAAAAAACAAAATTAACCATATAAAAATAATTTTATGAAATAGATTTAGTGATAAATAAATTTAATTTTGAATTACTTGTAAACAAATTCTGATGGATTGCTATTTGCTGTAAAATCTCAGGTTTGATATGTATTGTTTGTGTTTGATTAGTGGTAAAAAAATTGATTAATCAAATTACATTACATTACTAACTACAAGATTATAAGAAGGAAACTAAAGTACATTTCATAATTTCAATCTGCATGATAAAACTTACCATCAACAAGCTCGATATGTATCCGATTCAATTCTTTTTATCTGTAAAGCAAACAAGCTTTTGATCAAGCAATTACAGGTTAGCTTGATCGTCCTTTAAACAAAAGATGATCTACAGGAAGAACTTAATTATTAAATCCGCCTGGAGTGATTAAATATTGCAAAAAAATGAGATCCACATGAATAATTAATTAGGTAATCCAATTATACACTTGTAATTGTAGTTTACGATACAAACAAGTAGAGCAGTGCTCTACGTGTACGTGCAGTTGTGGTTCAGAAACACTTAAACCTTAATTAAACCAATCAATCTATGATACAGGAAAAGTCGGTTTAAATAAAGAACAATGGCAACAAGATGTCTTGACACCGAAGCTACGTGTGGTGGACGAGACTTTGATTAATTATTGATTTGATTGTTGATTTGCCTCAGCTTTACCGAATTGACAACATATTAGATAATGTTGTGTAGATTGGAGACAATCCATATAAATAGTTAATCATAGCAAAAGAAATGAAAGTATACATGGAAATCGTATCAAAAGGATAAATACAATAAACTTTAATTTGCTAGACGGGAAAAGGATGCTCTCGAAATATCCTCTAGAAGAATAGAAAGACAACCTACAAATAGATTTTAAAACAAATGGATGCCAAGTTTAAGAGAACTGACGAAATTAGCTAGTCAATAACCCGAGAGGTGTGTTTTTGATGATTCAATCAGATGCATATCACAAAACCAAGTGTTTTTTTCTCTTTCTTTGCATTTCTCTTTGGTTTGTCAAGGGAATATGTTGGACCATATGAAATGTATTGTTGGTGGGATGCAAATGGATTGATGTTGAAGTTAGTCTCTGTACGCATGAATCTTGGTTTAATATTTACCTGAGATGTTGATTTTGTTTGTCGAGTTGAGAGAGCTTTGGACAATCTTAATTAATTTCAGAATTTAAACCTATTGTCCCATTAACCAAATAAGATTGTGTTAATGTTTTAAAAATTGAGATAAGACAAGCTGTTTAAACTTTAAAAGATTTAATCGGTATTAAATTGTCATAAAACTGGTTAAAAATTGAATAAAAATAAAAATTTTGAAATATAATTGAAAGAAATTATCTTTATTCATAAAAGAATTTAAGTATAATTAAAAAATTATTATTTTTAAAAATTAATATAAAGTTTTATGAAAAGCTCTAAGTTAATTAATTACAACGCAGCTACCATATGGGATTGATTTTGTACTTTGACATTGTTTTCATTAATCACAAGCTATACTTTATTGGTTTCATTAGTTATTAACTAATGATCATCAATCAAATGATTAATCAAAATCAATCTTAAGATAGTGATGTCATAAAACAAGTTATATTAAAATCACAGTCAAAGTCAATGTATACTACTACCCTAATTTTACTATTTAATTAATGGAAACAAAAACTACCGATGGTTTAGAAATTTAACTAGGTCGATCGGTTTAATCGTAAAAACTTTGAGTTGTCCACTTTTTTATTCAGTTTTCAATTTATTGTAATAGCTTTTGTTATTAAAAATAATTTATTTATTAATTAATTGGTTAATTTTGACAAATTAATAAGTTTTTATAAACTAAAATAAATAAATCAATTTTTATTTAACAATTTTTTTAAAATTAAACTTCAAATTCTTCAACTGATAAGGCTAATCTCTTTTAATCATATTCTAAATTATTTAATTTTTTTAATCTTTAACCGATTTTATAAAATCTAACATCTACTGAACATTTTAAACCTTAAATTTCTTACCTTATTGATTTAACTTTTGGTTCGGTTTTTAAACCGTTAGAAATAACCACTCTGTCGTAAATGAAATTCATTATAATAAAACTAAGAAAATTACTCAAAATACAAATAGAAGATGGAATCCATGACTAGGGAATTGTTCTCCAGTACGATCCTTTTATCTTCTCTTGTTTTTCTTCCTTCTTCCTTTGAGTGAACGTCCTCCTCTTTAAATGAATGCCCACGTTACCTTCTTTTTCCCAGGGTTCGACTTTACTTCTCTTTAACCAGCTAACCTCGTAGGTCTTCTTTGAATTTGTATTGCCTATTACTCCCTATTGGTTTCTTCCTAAGATGAACTTCCTCTTAGCTAACTACGTGTCTTTTAAATTCACTAGATAAGGACAAAACAAGGTACGTATATGTTGTAATTAATTATATTCTAAGGACAATATTTTATATTCCTTGCGTGCTAATGCTCGTATAAGAACCAGTGACTAGGGAGGGGTTTAATCACGTTATGGAGCAATCAAATCAGCCATTACGTCAAGCCACTCGTGTGATATGAATTATTTGCCTTGTAGAGAGCGGGCTGAGTTCAGATCCTCTGTCTAATATTATGATGTCTTATTGTGTCCAATAAACTTCAACCATTTATTTATGTGTGTTCTATATAGGTCCCGCGTAGATTTCACAAAATAAATAGCTGAGATTTCATAAGACAGGATAATATTGGACAGAAGATCTTGTCCCGAGCGGGCTTGCCTTTGTATATACTAGGACAAATAAATAAGAACATTGTCACTGGAAATTTTCGTCAATCCATGTGTCAAGAATTAATTGAAGCTTTCTTGAGTTAGATCTCATGAATTTACCCCCATTCTTATTGTTTCTTCAAAATAAGAATACGACTACTGTGATATCTTCATATATAGTAGTTCTCAAAGTTCTTTAGTTGCATGGAAATGAAGCATCCTGTGCAGAATTACGAAGAACATCTGACGAACCACATGTTCATATCAGTCAGTTTAATCCTTGAAATCTTCCTTTTACACATAAGGGTTCTTGATGTTGCAATCACCTAATAGGAGGAAAAGAAGGATAATGAAGAATCTTATGATGTATAATCAACTAAATGAAGATAAGAATGCAAGTGACATGAAACCGAGAAAAGACTTGCGTGTTGGTAATGAGAATTGCAGCCGTTATGTTGGTCATGCCCATAATGTCAATGGAGTGCACTCCTGGAACTGTTCTAATGCACTTTTTCAATTTGGGATATTGACTTTAACGTTTCAGGTTCAAATTTTCTGTACCTGATATTGGTGATTTGATACAAGGGAAGAGTTAGAGTTCCCCTTTAGGACTTCCACTAATAGCCATATCCCATTAAATTAGGTTGTTGATGGCGACACTTAATTTGGATTTTTTTCTTAATCTGTTTTCTTATTGTTTCAAATGATATGGTGTCAATTATCTTCGAGAAAAGGACTATTTTTTTATCACAGTGACGATGCATTCTAAAATTGCACAAGTGCCTGTTTGAATGAATTTTTAAGATATCAATAAGTACTTTTTTTCACCATAAATATTGTAAAAATTTTTTTTTTAATACATGTGACTTTTTTGATAACTAAAATATAGCTTTTTAAGAAGCTCAAAGTTGGAGCTTATAAAAAAAGCTTCTAAAATGTCTTTTTCAGATAGATTTTTTAATCAATTAATGATCCTATTTTTAGTCCTTTTTGTCCTTATATTTTACACATAATTTCTACAATACCGACAAACTCATCTTTCCGTTTATTATGTATTTAATTATTTACTCAACTTGAATATTTGTTTTTGATATTTATATAATATTATTTGGCTTTTTATATGTTTTAATATCTATTTTTAATATTAGTTTACTTATGTTGTAATCCATATAAAAGATTTAGTTAGATATATTTTCATTTATGTTTCATATGGTTTAAAATTATATAATAATTAATAT